>VXCM01003604.1:59748-85715 GCA_014773175.1 Lucifuga dentata
CCACCCCCCCACTCCCCTCCCCACACCCAGTTAGCGAATAAACAAGTCAAGAAGCTATAGCTGGAGGGAAGTTTTGTTTCCTTATTACAGGCTGTCGTTCTCACTTAGTCTCGCTGCCACTTGCAGACTCTTTGCTTTTGGATTCAACGATTTGGAGTCTTTAGACGGAGCTGGAAAGTAACTGAGTATTTTTACTCAAGTACACTACTTGAGTACAAATTTGAGGTATTGGTACTTTACTTGAGTATTCCTGATCTTACATTACTGTGTTTTATCTTCTGACATGCTTGTGGTGGAGCCAGATTTAGTGGCCTGAGCTCTTAAAGGACCATACTGGTGATTTTCCACATTTGAGCCCAATAAATACAACTCACGTTACATTACTGACAACCGTTTTCCAAAACATACTGCTGGAGCAGCAGATTTTAGATTTTTTTTTCTTACCTTCCACACAGCCATTTCAGTTCATTCTAGTACACTATCACAATCAATTTGTAGAGGTTTGAAACATGCTTGAGATCCACACGCATGCGCACACACAGACACACACATCCATGGCAGTGAACAAAACATCTATTTAGTCTATTAAGGTTAAGTTAATTTGAGTTATTGTTTAAAATATTACAGAATTTAGCTATTGATACTTTTACTGAAGGGAAACTTCTGTTATTTAGAGGTCCAAGCACAAAGTGCTGGAACCCTATTGAAACTGCTCAGATCAGACTTCATTCTGCACTAAAAGTATCTGGGCGGCAGAAACCGTAAAAGTTGCAGCTACAAAACTTGGCATACAGCTTCAAAAACTTCACCGCTATTCAGGCGACAAAAATGTAAACTGGTCAGCTTGAAGGTGGCGCTATAATAACAACTTCAAAATTTTGGTGTATAATGGTTTATAACTTTTAAACTTTAAGTCTTAGAATCAAAATTATTTTTTTCTTGGGATTCATTGGATATATATGTATCTATCCACATAGGCCACACCCACTTCAGCCTGATTAGATTTTCTGCCATTTTGAACAGTTTCCAAAGCCGTTTTTTTTTTTTTTTTTTTTGTATCTCCTCCTTTTAGCTTAATTATCACCAAAATTTGCATGTGGCATGTCTGGACCAAGCCAGAAAAAAGTACCGTTCTAGATTTTTTTTATTTTTTTGTCATTTTTCTATAATTGGTTGACAAAGTTGTAGGCGTGGCTAATTTTACAACATCTGCTATAAAATCTGGTATATCTCCTGAAAGANGACAAAGTTGTAGGCGTGGCTAATTTTACAACATCTGCTATAAAATCTGGTATATCTCCTGAAAGAGTAAGTCCACTGTAACCAAACTTGGTAAACATGTTCACTAAACCAATCGGCAAAAAAATGAGTCATCAATTGACCTGATGGGGGCTCTATAACACCCACAGTAAACTTTCATCAATAACTTCTGAATCGTAGATCATAGAATCAAAATTCTTTTTTCTCTGTATTTCTTGGGCTAAGATGCATCTATCCATGTAAGCCACGCCCATTTTCAATTCATAGCTTGTCCGCCATTTTGAATTTTTTTTGTAAAGTTTGATTTAAGAATTTTTTTTCTAAAATATTGTAAAAGCTACAGCAATGAAACATTACAGATTGCTCAAATCTCACCCACTACTCAGGAAAATTAAATTACACAGATTGGCCTGAAGGTGGCCAATCTGTGTAATTTAATAAGCATGTTTACATTTTGGCCTATAACTATTGAACTGTCAGTCATAGGATCAAAATTATTTTTTCCCTGCATTTCTTGGGTCTATATGCATCCAACAGCATAGTCCAACCTCTTCCCCCAACTAGACTGTCTGCCATTTTGATTTTTGTCCAAAACTATTTTTTCGTTACTCTTCCTATAATTTTGATTCAATAGACAAGCTTTATACAATGTCTAAACTAAGCTGGAAAAAAGTTACTTCTTCATTTTTTGACCTTCTGTACCTTTTTGTGACAATTGGCTGCCAAATTTTAGTGGGCATGGCTTATTCAACAAAAACTGTGAAATCTCATGAATGATTAGGTCTATGCCACCAAACTTGGTGAGTATCTGCATAACGACTTCTGCAAAAACAGAATAATTTGTCGTACGTGGTCGGACACCGCTTACTGCCGTTTGCGGCTATATTTATATTTTGTTTCTATTTTAGGTCAACAAGCACACTTTTACTTCTAGTTCTCCCTTGTTTTATGATAATATTTGAAACATTTTAATAGCTCTCTCTGTCTTCTGTTTGTTCATTAATGTTGTGTGCTGTTGATGCAAATTTAGTGTGTATTTCTCCACTGTTTTGGTGGTAAATTTCTCTTCATGTCCATTTTCACAAGATTGTTCCATCAGTATGTCATGATTTATTCAGTTTTGTTGCTCTGAATTTCTCTTTTTAGCATAAATACTGATTTAGCCCCGAATTAATTCATTCACAACACCTGTGCTTGCAATTTTAGATAGTAGTTAAGGTACAGTCAACAGAAACNTTCATTCACAACACCTGTGCTTGCAATTTTAGATAGTAGTTAAGGTACAGTCAACAGAAACGCAAAACTTCCTGCTTGCCTTTCACAATAAAAGCCTCACAATGTTTCACAATAGAATCCATTCCTTGGAGGGCTTTTATTATGGAACGCATACAGGAAGTGCCGTGTTTTATTAACAGTAGTTTTACTCTTTTTCGTGATAAATCATATGTAATCAATTACTTGTAGTTTTATAACACTAAAACTCTAAATCCTCAATTTCTCTCTACCTCTTTGTTGTTTCCACACTTTAACTTCATCAAAGCAAGTTTATTTGTGATATTTCGGTTTTACACCAACTTGAACGCATTTGCTGCTGGCCCCGCCCTTCCGGTAGACCTGACTGGCGGTATGGACTAAACCAACACAGTCAAGCATATACATAGATCAATAAACTTACTCAAATACATTTACAATTTATCCAGCTCTGGTGAGATTTATTTTTATTTAATTTTACTTAGATTTATTTTTATTAGAGTTGATCACTAGTTTGAATGTGAGTTTTGTGAAAAAGTTCTTGTTAATAAGTTATGGTAGGGCCCAACCACATAAAAACAGCTTGTATGGCAGCTTTATCGCTCCGTTCACCTAGCTTGTCTGAACAGGTAGGATGTATGCTTCACATCACTTTGCTGCTGGCTGTTTAGTTTTAGCATGTATGGTCTTGGTCATGATGCCGTTGTGGTTGTGTGGTTATAGAACTCTGAAATTGTTGTTTCAATTAGTCAGTTATTTGTTTGAGTTGCCGTGTTTAGTCTTGATTGACATGCGTGCTAATGTTAGCATGCTTGCAGGTCAGTTGCGGCTTTGTTAGTCGCTGCTGTGTGGGTGTTAGCATGTTTAGCAGCGTGCTAACAGCTTTAATATTGTTTGTTGGGCTGCTGGTCTGTATCGCTGTTTTTGCTTGGCGGTTTGAAAATGTTTTAAATGCTGTTGTGACGCGCCATGACCAACAGGTGGAACTCATCAGATCGTCACCAAAGGTAGGAAACTTTTTATTTTAAGTCTTTTTGCTGTATCGCTGCTGCTTGTATGTTAACATGTTGCAATGCTTTTGTGCTTCATGCTAAGCTGGGCATGGTTTTAATATTGCAAATGAGTTGTGTTGCTGCTGGCAAATTATGAGCAGTAAAAATTCCGTTTTAAGCTGTTAATGGCTGAATTGAAATGATGGCGTGTGTTGGTGCTGGTCATGATGCCATGTGGTTGTGTGATTGAACTCTGAAATTGGTTTTAGTCAGTTATTTGAGTTGATGTGTTGAGTCTTGCTAATGTTAGCAAACTTGTTGGTGCTTGCAGGTAATTTGTGGCTTTGTTACTGTTGTTAAGCTAGTTGTTGGGAAAGCCGAAAGGAAAAGAAGAAGAAGCTAGTTGTTGCTGTGGGTGGTCGTATGCTTAGCTATGTGCTAACAGCTTTAGCCAGCTGTTGGTACTGCATGTTTAGCAGGTGTTGGCATGGCTTGTTACTGCTGAGATGTTAGCGTGGATGCCACAATATGTTATGCTGCGTGTTTTACTTGAGCTACATGTGTTGTGGTGCTACTACACACTCCCTACAGTTCAAACCTGAGGAACAGCACCACAATATGGTGACAACTTTAATTCTTATGCTTAACATATATGTTGGGTAGAATAGATTTGCATTTGGACAATTTCATTTCTGACAAATTTCTCGCATTTTGTGGCTCAATTTCTCATTTTGTGGCTCAATTTATCACTTTTGGCATTTCTCTCATGGATGAATTTCTTGCATTTGATGGAGGAATTTCATTTGGACAAATTTCTCACATTTTATGGATGAATTTCTTGCACAACCACCTGTGGGAAGAAAGCATCAGCCTCAGTGGAGATGATGGTAAGTTGATATTTAATCAGTTAATGGTCAAATGTGTCTTGATAGGGACTACAGATGACAATTAGCTCTAATCTAATTCTGGTACAATACATTAAATGGCAACATTATGGTTAGCATTGTACACTTTCCCTTTTAAATAAATGTAATAATGTTTAATGGCTAATGTTACTTATAGTGGCAAGTTTAAGTCTTAAAATGACTTAAACTTGGAGTGGCCAAAATTAGTAGCTAATGCTACTGGCAGCACAAAAATACAACTCCACACTATGTACACATAGTTGAAGCCTCCTGATCCACCTGTTGGATGGCAGCTACCTACATGACTGACTACATGATGTCATCCTGTTTGGTATTGGCTACCTGCATGACGACATCACCGATTGTTAATAATGGTAAGTCAACTATAATACACTTAAGTTTAAAATGATCTCGTTCCATCAACACATGTCCTTATGAATTTCTGTGTTTAATATCTTTCAGACTGAGTTACTTGATCCAGCAGAGGCCAGTTTCCTGGACTTCCTATGGTGGGAACTACCAACAAGATGTGCAGCCACACAAGCAAGGCCATAATGGTAAGTGATCTATTCCATATAATGTATAAGATGTTTGATCTTTGAATGAATTTGTTGTTTTATGGCTCAATTTCTTGCATTTTATGGTTCAATTTCCTTGCGTGGCTCAATTTTTTTTTTTTTTTTTNATTTTTTTTTTTTTTTATTTCTCTCATGGATGAATTTCTCGCATTTTATGGAGGAACTTCTCGCATTTGACATTTCTCTCCTGGATAAATTTCTTCCATGGATGATTTTTCTCCCAATTTATGGATGCATTTCTCTCATTTAATGGACAGAAATGACGTGGCCCAACTTGGCAGCTATTAAAAATAATTAAAACTTCAACTACTTTACAACTGACTTGGAAAAAAATTGGCAGTAAATAATGACATTGATGTATAATCCAAAAAACTGAAATTGGCAAATTTTGGTGAAAATCTGAATTGTGATCCAGGATGGCAAGTAATGTTAATTAGTCCAAATTAATGCCTCCCAAAATCCAACCCCACGTCCTCGCCATGGGAGGTGGAAACAGGCAAAGTACAGGCTTGCCAGACAAGGTGAGTTGTAGCAGGTAGCTTACCTTGCTACCCAGTTGCTATGGTTGCCATAGAGACCTGTCTGGATTCACCTGGAAATGTTCTGGTGAAACTGAGTGGGCCAAACCCATCCAGTGGATAAAGACTGATACTTTTGTTTGTGCAGAAATTACTTTTTTTTTTTTCCAGTGTTGTAGATAAACTGATTTTTGCACTATAATTTATTGGCATAAAATTGTCAGCCTTGTGGCTCATTTGTTTTAAGATACTCAGCAGTGGCATCCCAAACAATGCTAAACTCTTCTAAAATTTCGACATTTATGGAACAAATGTATGGACAATGTCAAAACAGGCCACATGCACTTTGTGTTTTTTATATCAACTAGTAACCTGTCATCCAGAACTTGCTTGCTGTTTTGCAGAGAATCATTCTTGCTTCTCAAGCTGCAAAATGTTAGATTTCAGCTTTCCAGGCTGACTTGGTGTGCTTACATTAGAGGCGCTTTAACATCAGCAGCAGCCTGAGCTTTATGTTGCCTGTAGGATGTTGCAGCAAGCTCATACCAAACTCCTGTGGTGTATCATGGTAATGCATCCATTCTGATCATGGAAGTACCAGGTTCAAGTCTTGGCAGGAGTCTGTTTATTGTCTTGGCAACATTTCTTAATTTACCAAAGTACAAATGTGGCTTGAGGGATTTTTTTTTTTAAGATGTTGTAGAAATAAAATTGTCCAGTTTAGAAAATCATGATNTTGAGGGATTTTTTTTTTTAAGATGTTGTAGAAATAAAATTGTCCAGTTTAGAAAATCATGATGCAACAGCAGTATTTGCAGAACTAACAAGGAAGATCTGGATCATGGTAAAATATATACTTTGTGTAGAATGTAATGGTATAGTACCTTTTTTGAGTGACACGGTGTGCTCTGTAAGAACTAACCCAGATTGACTGAAGATTGCCTCCATTATAAAGGAATAGTATATGTTGGCTACAACTCCCCACAGCAATGTCAGTTAGCTACAAAAACTTCAGCACTACTCAGGCGACAAATGTAAATCGATCGGCCTGAAGGTGGCGCTATAATAAGAAATTCAAAATTTTTGCATATATTGGCCTACAACTTGAACCATAAGTCCTAGAATCAAAATTCTTTTTACCTTTGATTGGAACTATACGCGTCTATCCATAGACTGCACCCATTTATGCCTGACTAGATTTTCTGCCATTTTGAATTGTGCCTGAAACAGTTTTTTCGTATGTCCTCCTCAAGTTTTGACTCAATCATCACCAAAATTTGCAATATATGTTTGGACCAAGCTGCAAAAAAGTACCATTTTAGATTTTTTGATATTCTTTACCGCCATGCTGCAATTGGCTGACAAAGTTGTAGGCATGGCTAATTTTACAAAATGTGATATCTCCTGAAGAAATTAGTCTAATGTAACCAAACTTGGTGGATAATGTTTGTTAAACACGTCTGGGGAAAAAAAAGAGTCATCAACTCATCGAAATTCTTTTTCCCTGGATCAATATGCATCCAGTGGTGTATTCCAACCTCTTCCCCCATGACTAGATATAGTCTTACAATACACTTACTATAGCCTTATTATAAACTTACTATAGTCTTGTTACACACTTACTATAGTATTACTATACACTTAAAATAGCCTTACTATAGACTTGCTATACACTTATGATAGGCTTAGAAAACAATTACTATAGTCTTTCTGTGGTCTTGCCCTTACTTTAGCCTTCCTATACACTTAATATAGTCTTACTATACAATTACCTATTGTGCACGTAATATAGTTTTACTGTACTTACTATAGTCTTCCTATACACTTAATGTAGTCTTACTATAATCTTACATACTGTACTATATTACTATAATCAACATGCTATAGTCTTTTATTATAGCCTTGCTGTACCCTTAATGTAGTATTACTATACACTTACTATAGTCTTATTATACACTTACAAAATTTTATGTATGCACTTACTATAATCTTACTATACATTATATAGTCTTACTGTACACTTACTACAGTTTTTCTATGCACTTAATATACACTTCCTATACACTTAATATAGTCTTACTATAGAATTACTACAGTGTTATTATAGTAATAAAGACTTACTATAGTCTTCCTATACACTTAATGTAGTCTTACTATACTTAGTATGATCTTACTACATTCTTACTGTAGTCTTATTATAAATTTAGTATAATCTTACTATATACTTACGACAGTCTTACTTTACACTGCTATATCCTACAGTAGTACACACTTACTATAATCTTACTACACACTTCCTATAGTCTTAGTATACACTTATTATACACTTACTATAATACTAGACTGTGTATAAAAAGACTATAGTAAATGTACTGTATATTAAGACTATAGTAAATGCATAGTAAGACTACAGTAAGTGTATAAAAAGACTATTAAGTGTATAAAAACACTAAGTGTATAGTAAGACTATATTAAGTGTATAGTAAGACAGTAGTAGTAATAATAATGATAACTTTATTTATATAGCACCTTTAAAAACAGACTTTACAAAGTGTTTTCACAGACAAACCAATACAATATAACAGCAGAAAGCCAAACAGACAGGCAAAGCAAGAGCAGGACAAAATTCAGATAAAGTTCAATTAAACTACCAATAAAACAAGGACACAAATGATAAACAAGGGAATAGGTAAAAACTAATATAGAAAATAAAAAGTAAAAAAATTAAATAAAAGCCAATAAAACACTAATAAATGAATAAATAAGTAAATAAACAACAAATACATAAATATAGATAAAACAATAAAAAGGACAATAGAAGAACGACATCACATAAAAGCAAGTCTATAAAAATCAGTTTTAAGAGATTTAAAAGAAGGCACTGAATCTGAGCCTTTTCTCCTCAGGCAGGTCGTTGCAAAGTTGATGGGCCCTGATGGCAAAAGCACGGTCACCTTTGGATTTCAGCCTTGTCATTGGAACAGCCACAAGGGTCCCACCAGAGGATCTAAGGGTGTGAACTGGCTCATATGGAGTCAACATTTCAGTAATGTAAGACAGAGCCAGACTCAGGTGTGCTTTAAAAATGATTAATAACATCTTAAAATCAATTCTAAATCAAACGGAGCCAGTGGAGGGAAGCCAGGATTGGAGTAATGTGATGTATAGTAAGACTGTACGTAAGTAAGTCTATAAGTAAGTAAGTGCATAGTAAGACTAGAGTAGGTGCATAGTAAGAGTATAAAAAGAACATAGTGTAAGTGTATAGTAAGACTATATTAAGTCTATAGTAAGGCTATAGTAAGCATTTAAAAAATTAAAGTGTATAGTAAAACTATAGTACGTGTATAATAAGACTATATTAAGTGTATAAAAAGACTTGTAATTGTATAGTAAGTGTATAATAAGGCTATCTTAACTGTATAAAAAGAGTATAGCAAGTGTATAAAAAGACCAAAGTAAGTGTATGAAAAGACTATAGTAAATGTGCAGTAAGCATATAGTAAGACAATAGTAGGTGTATAAAAAGACTACAGTACTATAGTAAGTGTATGGTAAGACTATAGTAAGCATATAAAAAGACTATAGTAAGTGTGTATTAACACTATAGTAAGTGTATAGCAAGGCTATCGTAACTGTATAAAAAGACAATAGTACGTGTATACTAAGACTATAGTAAATGTGTAGTAAGTGTATAGTAAGACAGTAATAGGTGTATAAAAAGACTACAGTAAGTGTGTAGTAAGACTATATTAAGTGTATACTAAGATGATAGTAAGTGTATACAAAGACTATAGTAAGTGTATAGTCTTACTATACACTTACTATGGTTTTACTACACAATTACTATAGTCAATTTTATACACTTACTATAAGACCATAGTAAGTGTATAAAAAGACTTTAGTAAGTGTATAAAATGACTATCGTAAGTTTATAAATACACCATAATAAGTGTAAAGTAAAACTATACTAAGTGTAAAAAAAAACTACAGTAAGTGTATATTAAGACTATATTAAGTGTATAGTAAGACGATAGAAAGTGTATAAAAAGACTACAGTAAGTGTAATAATACTATAGTAAGAGCATAGTAAGACTGTAATAGGTGTATAAAAAGACTATAATAAGTGTATAGTAAGACTATAGTAAGTGCAAAGTAAGACTATAGTAAGTATATAAAAATACTATAGTAAGAGCATAGTAAGACTGTAATAGGTGTATAAAAAGACTATAGTAAGTGTATAGTAAGACTATAGTAAGTGCATAGTAAGACGATAATAAGTGTATAAAAAGACTATAGTAAGTGTAGTAAGACTATAGTAAGTATAGTAAGACTATAGTATATGTATAGTAAGTCTATAGTAAGTGCATAAAAAAGACTATAATAGGTGTATAAAAAGACTATAGTAAATGTATAATAAGACTATAGTAAGACTATAGTAAGACTATAGTAAGTGTTTTGTAAGACAATACTAAGTGTATAGTATGACTATAGTAAGTATATAACAAGACAATACTAAGTGAGTAATAAGACTATAGTAAGTGTATAGCAAGTCTATAGTAAGTATATGAAAGGACTACAGTAAGTGTTTAGTAAGACTATAGTAAGTGTATAGTAAGACTATAGTAAGTATATAAAAGGACTGTAGTGTTTAGTAAGACTATATTAAGGGTATCGTAAGACAGTACAAAGTATACAAAAACACCATAGTAAGTGTATAGTAAGACTATAGTAAGTATATAAAAAGACTATAATAAGTGTATCGTAAGACTATAGTAAGTATATAAAAGGACTATAGTAAGTGTTTAGTAAGACTATATTAAGACGATAGAAAGTGTATAAAAAGACTATAGTAAGTGTATACTAAGACTATAGTAAGTCTATAATAGCTGTATAAAAAGACTATAGTAAGACTATAGTAAATGTATAGTAAAACTATAGTAAGTATATAAAAAGACTATAGTAAGTGTATAGTAAGACTATAGTAAGTGTATAAAAAGACTATAGTAAGTGTATATTAAGACTATAGTAAGTGTATAAAAATACTATAGTAAGTGTATACTAAGCCTATGGTAAGTGTATAGTAAGACTATAGTAAGTATATAAAAAGACAATAGTAAGTGTATAGTAAGACTATAGTAAGTATATAAAAAGACTATAGTAAGTGTATAGTAAAACTATAATAGGTGTATAAAAAGACTATAGTAAGTGTATAGCATGACTATAGTAAGCATATAGTAAGACTATAGTAAGTATATAAAAGGACTACAGTAAGTGTTTAGTAAGAATATAGTAAGTGTATACTAAGACTATAGTAAGTATATAAAAAGAGTAGTAAGTGTATACTAAGACTATAGTAAGTATATAAAAAGAATATAGTAAGTGTATAAAAAGAATATAGTAAGTGTATAGTAAGACTATATTAAGGGTATAGTAAGACAATAGAAAATATATAATAATACTATTGTAAGTGTATACTAAGACTATAGTAAGTGTTTAGTAAGACTATAGTATAAAAAGACTACAATAACTGTGTAGTAAAACCATAGTAAGTGTATAGTAAAACTATAGTAGGTGTATAAAAACACCATAGTAATTGTATAGTAAGACTATAGTAAGTGTATAGTAAGACTATAGTAAGTATATAAAAAGACTATAGTAAGTGTATAGTAACACTATATTAAGGTTATAGTAAGACGATAGAAAATGTAAAAAAAAAAAAATACTATAGTAAGTGTATACTAAGACTATAGTAAGTGTATAGTAAGACTATAGTAAATATATAAAAAGACTATAGTAAGTGTATAGTAAGACTATAGTAAGTATATAAAAAGACTATAGTAAGTGTATAGTAAGACTATAGTAAGTGTATAATAAGACTATAGTAAGTGTATAGTAAGACTATAGTAAGTATATAAAAGGACTACTGTAAGTGTTTAGTAAGAATATAGTAAGTGTATAGTAAGACTATAGTAATATATAAAAAGACTATAGTAAGTGTATAGTAAAACTATAGGAAGTATATAAAAGGACCATAATGTTTATTAAGACTATATTAAGGGTATAGTAAGACGATAAAAAGTGTATAAAAAGACTATAGTAAGTGTATAGTAAGACTATAGTAAGTATAGAAAAAGAGTAGTAAGTGTATACTAAGACTATAGTAAGTATATAAAAAGAATATAGTAAGTGTATAGTAAGACTATAGTAAGTGTATAGTGAGACTATAGGAAGTGTTTAGTAAGACTATAGTATAAAAAGACTACAATAACTGTGTAGTAAAACCATAGTAAGTGTATAGTAAAACTATAGTAGGTGTATAAAAAGACTATAGTAATTGTATAGTAAGACTATAGTAAGTGTATAGTTAGACTATAGTAAGTGTATAAAAAGACTATAGAAGTGTATAGTAATACTATATTAAGTGTATAGTAAGACGATAGTAAGTGTATAAAAAAGACTATAATAAGTGTATATTAAGACTATAATAACTGTATAGTAATACTATAGTAAGTGCATAGTAAGACTATAGTAAGACTATAGTAAGTATAGTAAGTGTATAGTAAGACTATAGTAGGTGTATAAAAAGACTGTTGTAACTATGTAGTAAAACCATAGTAAGTGTATAGTAAGACTATAGTAAGTGTATAAAAAGACTATAGTAAGTGTATAGTAAGACTATAGTAAGTATAGTAAGTGTATAGTAAGACTATAGTAGGTGTATAAAAAGACTGTTGTAACTATGTAGTAAAACCATAGTAAGTGTATAGTAAGACTATAGTAAGTGTATAAAAAGACTATAGTAAGTGTATAGTAAGACTATAGTAAGTGTATAAAAAGACTATAGTAATTGTATAGTAAGACTATAGTAAATGTATAAAAAGACTATAGTAAGTGTATAAAAAGACAATAGTAAATGTATATTAAGACTATAATAAGTGTATAGTAATACTATAGTAAGTGCATAGTAAGACTATAGTAAGACTATAGTAAGTGTAGTAAGACTATAGTAAGTATAGTAAGTGTATAGTAAGACTATAGTAGGTGTATAAAAAGACTGTTGTAACTATGTAGTAAAACCATAGTAAGTGTATAGTAAGACTATAGTAAGTGTATAAAAAGACTATAGTAAGTGTATAGTAAGACTATAGTAAGTATAGTAAGACTATAGTAAGCCTATATTAAGTGTATAGTAAGACTATAGTAATTATAGTAAGACTATAGTAAATTTATATTAAGGCTATAGTAACACTATAGTAAGGCTATAGAAAGTACTACTGTTTTTCTGCAATTTCCTGTAAAATTTGACTGGGCGTAGATTAGTCAACAAAACCTGTGATATCTCATGAATTATTGGATGTATTTTCACCAAACTTGGTCAATATCTGCGCACTCGACTTCTGCTAAAATGGAATCATTCGTCGAGTCATCGCACGTGCTTGGACCCTGCTTATTTACGCTTGCGGCTATATTTTTACATTTATTAATTGTATTGTTATATGATAATCAATACAACACCATTAAGTTTTTTAATTTTGTTCATATTGTCTTGTACAGTATGTCACAAAATTACCTTGAGGTATCATGATATTACTTTAAAGCTGTATCAACCACCAAGTAAAAAGTCTTCTAATTTTATTGTGCCTTATATTATTGGATTTTTTTGCATTTACTATAGCAAATTACTCTTTATAAGGCTTCATTTCTAAAACACAATGAAAGTGAGATTCCTGCTTGAAACAATCACAATATCAAACACAATTTAATACATTTAGTTAGATATAATATATGTGACGACAGTTTGCATCAGACCCAGCATAAAGTCCTTTTTTTTTTTTTTTTTNGTGTGTGTGTGTGTGTGTGTGTGTGTGTGTGTGTGTGTGTGTGTGTACAAGGTCCAAGCAGCCAGTCAGTCCTCCCTTAAGGCAGAGAAATTGGCCAGAGATGGACAGCTGTGCCCAGGGCAGAGCACGGAGGAAGAGAAATCACAGAGTATTTTTAACTCCCTCGGGGTCTGTCGACTCGCTGACCTGACTGACTGTCCAGCAGCAGGAAGCCAGACAGTTTATGTTTTAAGTTTATCACAAGGTCAGAATCCATCCATCACAATTTTAGCTTTGCGGGACATGTTAGCAATCAAAGCGCTCAAAGTTTGATTTCCTGTGCAGTCAGTGTTCACATCTACTTTCATTAGCTTAGCTCCTTTTTGTCACCTGGTGTATGAAAAGTTTACCTTTTGATTGTTTTGATTTTGCACAGTCATCTCTCATTTGCTTGATCTAGTGATAGAAATACTCCAATACATTATTTAAGTCAAACTGCACTATATGTGCATATAAGTTTGGCTCTCTGCAGATGACAGTACCCAGTCTGATGTGCCTGCAAGATTTAGACCAGGGATGGGCAACTTTGATGAGGATGGGGCTAATAAAATTTCATTCTCGCAGTCAAAGCCCCCCCCCCCCCCNCCCCCCCGGACTGATCCAATCTCACTCTCTCATCAAGCCCCCTCCCAAACCCAACCGACCCAATCTTATTCTTTCATTGAAAGCTTTGCTAGAATGAAATGTAAAACACAACCAGACAACGTGGCTAATTTTGAACAAAAAAGGGGATTTTATCCCAGGTTAATTAGGTCTTCTAAATGGCTAATGCAAACTGCCTTCACATATATTATATCTAAGTAAAACCGATTGTGTTTGATATTGTGTTTATTTCAAGCAGGAATCTCACTTTCATTGGGTTTTGGAAATGAAGCCTTATAAAGAGTAATTTTCTATAATAAATGCAAAGAAATCTAATAATATAATTAAATACAGCATCAGTAATGACCCAGTGCCAACTGCTGATGGGTGGTGGTAATAAAGGAAAACACTTTTTATAATTTTCATTTTTATTAATTGAGAAGTCATCTGAGGGCCTGATAGATTAAAGGTGTGGGCCGTATCTGGCCTCACGGACTGCCAGTTGCCCATGCCTGATCTAGACTGTTCCAGGAGCTCCAAACTCCTTCCTTTATAGGCTTGATGGTCTACCTGCTAAAACAAAAAAAAAAAAAAANAAAAAAAAAAAAAAAAATTAGCAATGAACAATTATTTTAGCTTTTAAATATAAACATGTATTAATTTACAACAATTAATAATTATAACACACTTTAAATAGCTACTTTAACTCATACACACTACACCTCCACCACCTTACTATAGTTGGCACATTCCCCCATTTAAGGAATACAGAACACTTGGATACAGAACTTAGTTCCTGTATCCAAGCAGAATCAATTAGAGCAAAACCAACACTGATACAATACAGTAAATACATGAAGGAATGGTCAAAGTGTCATTAAACATGTGAATATGTGAAAGTTTAATTAGCTGCAGGGTGTGAATGTGTTAATGTCAAAACTGCATTAGGCTACTGACCTAAAACATGAGTTTTATGAGTTATGAGTTAATCTTGTGTTAAATTTGAAGTCTTAATCTGACTCTGATAAATGTCAAGGATTAAAAAAATACAACATGAGGAAACTCGAGTAAAGTACAAGTATTTTAAAATTGTATTTGAATACTTGCATCGTAGTTTGACTTCTGATAAGTATGTTTTGGAGCTTCCATGAGAATGAAGCAGGGAATCTCTCATGGAATTTATGAAACCCTGATCATATTTTTATTGATTTTGCCCTTAATAATTTTGGCAGGTATTTGGCAGCGCGCGCACACACACACACACACACACACACACACACAGACACAGTGACATGACAGGCTGCCTCACTGTCTGGTCCATTGAGTCATCAGTGAACTTCAGTTGGATTGGAGTTGCCAGGCCAATTGACCAAATCACTGATCTTTAAGGGGGGGGGGNATTGGGTTGAGTTGCATCCCTCCTCTTCACTAAACGCACACATACACACTCACACATACTTGCACATACACTCCCTCCATCCACCTCCGTCTCTAATCAAGGAGCAGGCAGGCAGGACTCTCGGTCGCCACAGCGACACTAACGAGAGGCGACAGCTCCTCAGCGCTCGGGGCAATGACCAGCTCGGCTGTCGAGGCCGCGGAGAGAGTCCGCCAGGCACGCACTGAGGCGAGGTTTGCTGTTTTGGGAGGAGGAGGAGGAGGAGGAGGAGGGTGGGGGAGGACAGGGAGTGAGCTGGTGGTGCGGATGCGTGGGAAGTTAATAAGGAAGCACAGATCTGAGAAATGATATGCAATAACTATCACTCACTCACTTACTATACACACACACACACACACACATATCCACATGCACATGAACACATTTAGACTGACACACAAGACAACACACAAACAGAAGCAGCAGCAACACACACACACAAATACAATCTGAGCTGATGTGCTAACCTTCCCAAGCCGTACAGCCCTGGGGCCTACTTGCAGAGTGCTGTTGCCCCCACCCTCCCCACGTCCCCAATGCCAACTCCCTCCCCCCCCAACCCCCCCATCTCCTCTGGAACACAGTTTAACTTCTGTCATTTAGATGAAGCAAAGAAGTCAGTCTGGCGGGGGTGAGAGGATGTGACAGGCCGGTAATGGACAGGACAAAGAGGAGATTTATGAAGTATTAGTAAACCTTAATAATTCACTACATTGAAGACCCCGGGAGTCTCCCAGCCGACCCCCCATCTCTGACTTCCATCCCTGCCTTGATGTTCTGTGACTCTCCTGCCATACGGGCTTTTAAGAGTCAAAGTCAAAGACAACAGGAATCCTGAATTATCTGAATTGACCAATAAACAGTTTTCTTTGGGCTGTAAAGTTTGGCATCCAGGATGTGTTGAATCATAAAAATACTAAAATAATATATTCTGGTACTGAAAGAAGCACTTATATCCTTTACTTATGTGAAAATACAAATACATCGATGAAGAAATACTTCAATCCTGCATTAAAAGTATACAAATTTGAGCAGTAAATCATATATACTGTAGATGAAAATCCTCCAAATCTGACTAGGTTTAATACACTTTATGTCCATTTTTTGGGAATTACTGCTTTCAGATTATTTGAAGGTGATGAAGAAAACAGAAGGAAAGAAGGAAGGACAAAAGGAAGTAAATGAGACAGACTTTTTACTTAATTATACTTGTAATAGGGTATCCACGGCTTTCAAAATTTTCAATCCCATCCCTTTTCCCAGGCAAGCTCATCACTGGGATGTGAGATGAAACTGCGAAAAGAAAAGGAAGAAAGAGAGAAATGGATAAATGGAAATAAATGTAAAATGTAAATGTACTTAGTTACTTTCCATCTGTGTACAGTGCTGAATATAAGCTTGGAAGTCTCCTCCATAACTGCAGATTACAGGTATAGTAGTTGTAGATTTAACGTTTTTGTCCACCAATGAGCCGTTATCAGAGCTTAGCGGGTCACAATTATTCACATAGTCAGCCTTAAGGGAAACACACGGATAAATACGCACACACTAACACACATAAGCAGTTTCGTCCCAGCTGGTCTAGCGAGGGTCCATCACCAAACAAACAGCGTGGGGCTAATTCCCACTCAGCAGCCATCTCAGGGAAGGCTGAGTGGCAGGCGGAGTCATGGATGCCCCCACTGGCTGCTCTTTTTATTACCCCTTTTGTGTATGTGTGATGGGTGTCATGTGACAGCACCACTCCCTGACCACCTCTGACCACCACCCCCACACACACACACCAGCCCTGACCCCCTCTCTCCTGCCTGCATCGCCCCGAGAGACGTGGAGGGTGATAGGGACTGGCACCGCAGGGGCCTCCCTGGCTGGTGCCTTTGCTGGTGGTCTCCGTGGCCTATTAGTGTCTTGCTGTGGGCCTGTCAGACTGACAAAACAGGAGCCTGTCAAATTAAGTAGGGACTGAATATCGGAGATATGTATTCAAACGCACCAAGGGGAAATGGAGGCGAGGGAGGGCTGAAGAGAACCAGGATGAGGAAACCACCGGTGCTAATGTCGACGCTAAGTGAGAGTGACAGGTCGAGAGAGAGAGAGAGAGAGNGAGAGAGAGAGAGAGAGAGAGAGAGAGAGAGAGAGAGTTATAATGGTGGTGTGGTTATCCTGAGGAGACTTGTTAAGGGCCAGTCCAGACTGAGCCAGACAGCCACCATTCCCAAAGATCTGAACCAGGTAAACTGCTCCAAGTTTGGCCCCAACAGCTTGGAGTTACTTCCACTAAATGAGATCAGACTGATGAACTCAGTGTGCCTGCATGCATGCATGTGTGTGTGTGTGTGTGTGTGTGTGTGTGAGAATGTCTGATCCCAAAACACAAAACTATNATGTGTGTGTGTGTGTGTGTGTGTGTGTGTGAGAATGTCTGATCCCAAAACACAAAACTATTTACAGCAGCAATAATAACTATTTCCTGTATGTGTTTTATTTTTACCAGCATGCATAACTACATAACTACACAGACTTTTTTGTGTCAATCACACATATATTCACACATATAACTGTATAACAAAGCTGTCTTTCATACGTTATTCACATCTCCATATACTATAAATTGTAATTTTTCTTGACTCAAAACGGTTATTTTTATCTCTCAATACACAGGCATTATGAAGCCATACACATCCATCAGCATCAATACACACTGTCAGCGTGTTATAGCATCAGCACAGCATCAGTAGAGACAGGAAGTAACTAAGTATGTTTACTCAAGTATTGTGCTTAAAACCATTTTTAGGTTTGTCTTAGTTTGCATTTCCATTCTGGGACACTGTACTTTTGCTGCGCTCATTCTAGAAGGGAGCTCTACTTTTTAGAATATGATCAGGGCTTTGTTTTTTAGCAGGATATCTGGAAAAGTTATGACAAATTTGGATGAAATTTGGGTCAGATAGATAATGTTGAGAGGAAGACGTGATTAAATTTTGAAGGTGATCTGGATCATATTCTTGATCTGGGATCCAGAAGAAGTTTTTATTAGCCTAACAAAATCAAGGTGCTAATGGCCACCATGCTAAATTTAGCATGGTGGCTCATTTTTTAAAATAAATGCAATAATATAAGATTTTATCTCTTCATAAATGCACTGCAGGTTGTGATTTTACATAGAAAAAATAATTTTCTCAAATATTAACATTTCATAAGAAAAACAATGTAAAAACAGATTTAACAATGAAAATTTGATTTACTTGGCATAAAATGTGGAAACTTGATCAAATGTTTGATATATATGGATAATTTTGAGGTGATAAATGCTGAGGTTTTTATAATAGGGGTGGGACTAGGACTGGACGATATAAACATAAAGTGGATAGAAAATAGTGTTTGAATACAGTAAGTTAATGATGGCTCAAACAGCCAATAGCTTGTCAGAACTGGAAGNAAAATAGTGTTTGAATACAGTAAGTTAATGATGGCTCAAACAGCCAATAGCTTGTCAGAACTGGAAGAAACTAGCCAATCAGGTGGCAGTATCAAAATAAAGCCTGCCCACTTCCTCAAAGCAGCATTTTGCTAAAGGTGAACACGCTGCAGTCCGTGTGGGTGATATGTGAGCGAAAGTCAGACAAAGATGTCAGAAAGCGATGAAACTCCAGAGGAAAAAAAAATCAAATGATGAGGAAGAAAGTAACAGCTCAGCAGCGTTACTGTCCCAAAGAAAGTGGATAAGCAAGGTAAAAAACAAAAATGTCAGCGGTGTGGCTTAATTTTGGTTATTTAAAGTCTGACACAAAGCAGAGTGGTGATGTTCACTGTAAAATTTGTCAGAAACCAGTGCTGATGAAGCTTTGGCTTCAGCCTGAAGCTTGGATTTATTTATTAAAGATGATGCAATTTGCAGTTTTACAGTTCATACAATTATTGGTTATTTTTTCACATTCAGAACATGCATAAAGAAAATGTTAAAATAAATCTTAAGTTCAAGTGACTTGAAATGCAGCANTTCAGAACATGCATAAAGAAAATGTTAAAATAAATCTTAAGTTCAAGTGACTTGAAATGCAGCAGATTCTTTGCCATTATTTATATTGTGATATATCGATATCTATCAATATATCGCAATAATTTTTTTTCATATCATTCAGGAGGGGAGGTTTTGTATTGGGTATTTTGTTGACCTTGGCGGAGGTAGCAGTGCCTTCTTGTTATACTTATAAAGAGTATTTCTCCAGTTCTACTTCTGAGTACTGCAGTAAATCACTCCGAGTTACTCCAGCTTGAACTGGGAGTTGCTGCTTTCGCCTCCGTGTCTTCAGTACTTCCTGTGTTCGGCTCCCGTAAGAAGAAACAGAAACGCCGCCACCATCGGTGTGAAGTGTGAGCATGTGTGTGTACATTAAGAGGGGGACTGGGTGTGTGTGTGTGTGTGTGTGTGTGTGTGTGTGTGTGTGTGTTTGGGAGACTCTGGCTCTCATGTCGCTGTGTGTTGCTGAGACTGAGAGGCTGATGCGCAATGGCAGCTCCCCCTCGCAGCCACAGGCCTGCCCAGAGCCACTGCAGATGATAGTTTTAATTGCTTTCAATCTTTCAGGCTAGTCCCTGCCCAGTGGCACAGAGTGCTTGTGTGTTTGTGTGTGTGTGTGTGTGTGTGCGTATGTATGTGTGTATGCATGTGCAAAATCCTGTTTCACTGCCTTTCTGCGTGTATATGGGTGTGCATATGTTGGACTGTTATTGTCTGTGGATGCTACGCACACATGTGGTGTGTGTGTGTGTGCGTTTGATGGATGTGTTTGTCCGATCTGAGAGGAAAATGAACAGAGAATTAAGGCCTCGCAGTGATACATCTGATGCACAGAAAAAGATGGAGCGAAACATATGTTTATCCCGCCGATGTCCGCGTACGAGCACGCTCAGGAGAACGAAAGGATGGGTTATGAGTGTTTATAAATAATAAAGCTCGGAGTTTTCATGCAAAGACCTCAGAACACACACTCACGTCCATAAAAGCATTTTTAGCCGAGCGAAGTACAAAACCAGCCGATCAATAATTCAGTGGGATTGTCAAGATGGCAAAACAGAGCAGAGAAAACAGCCTGCGATTAAAACGACAGTCATTTACTCCATATGTGTGAAGTATTTGATTTACTGCAGCTGCACCCAACAGGACAGATTTCTTCTGCTGCCTTATTTTGGCTACTAAATGATAAAACTATGACCATTTTTGTCATTTAGTAGCCAAAGTAAGGCAGCAGAACATCTTTGACTTCACGTTTGTTTAACTCTTTATGGTCATTATAAAAAGGGCTTTCATAAGTTTCATATTTTTGAAGACAATACTTGGGAGCAAAAGTCTTTTCATGTCTTTGCAGCCAAACTACAGACTCTGATATATAAACCCTATCTTGAGCAGGTTTGCATCTGAGCCTTCTGCTTCTTTTCCTGCCTCGGTTAGAAGATCCAGTTTGCTCTTTTCTCTCAAGACAGCGGTAGCCACCTTTTCATGAAATCTTCAGTTTCCTGGCAATCTGACACAGAATAATCTTCACTTTGCAAAACAACGAGACTCGTTTTTTTTTTTTTTTTTTTTTTTTTTGTTTTTTTGAGAAAGCTGTGTTGTTTTAGCCATTTTTGAACCCAGAATTAAACTTTAGGAATGTCACTATTTTCACCTTGCAAGCTAAGAAAAGACAATTTACGTGCTTATTTGAACAGAATATTGGGTTTCAGGTGTGCTAAGCTGTTAGCATTTACATGATTATTTGAAGATGAGCTAAAATAGTTTATCATTGGGACACTTGAAAATGGGGCTTTTCATTTTATGAGAATAATTAATTATAAATCAGTCATTTTCTGCAAAGCAGCCACAGCCATTTTCAACACTATTAAAGGACCATACCAACCATTTTGCATGTTTGATCCTGATATATTAAATTTTCCATACATGTTACGTTACTGACAACCATTTCCCAAAGGATAAAACCGTATTTCAGCTTTCCTGATACTTTGCAAAATCTCTTAATCTTTCAAAATCAAATCTTCAAGCAATACACCCATCTTAAAAATCCATGTTTCGCCTGCTAATAGTTACGCAGCCTTACGAAATCACAGTTGTTTAAAATTTTCAATAAACACAGGTCTTCTTTTGGGACTATATTCCTCAGTGGAGACATACATTCACTCTGCACTTTTTATTGAGCTTAAACTCTAAAATTTCATAACTTGTAAAAAAACCAAAACCTGAATACACATATTGTTTGTGATGATGGATTACCTATCCCAAGAATGTTTCAAGTCTCTACAAGTTGATTTTAATAGCGTACCAGAATGAACTGAAACCAATGGCGGTCTGGAAGGTAGGGGGAAAAAAATTAATTCACTGTCCCAGTAGTATGCTTTGGAAGACGATTGTCAGTAATGTTATGTGTATGAAAATTTAATATATTAGGCTCAAACGTGCAAAATGACCGGTATGGTCCTTTAAAGTCTTAACTATATATTTAAATCAATTTAATGCTACGTTGGTGAAAACAACATCATTTTCTGTCCACGTACAATCTAGTATCCAAACCAGGTTTCTACACACTTTCTTATCATGGTTCAATGGTAGATTTAAAGAGATTAATCTGACATAACATTCAAATTTGAGATTTTGGAAATAAAAATTAATATATTTGACAGGTATTCATATGGGAGATTTCTGGGAGCAGCTGCTGTGTAACCGCAGCACGTTCTCCACTGACCTCCTCCTGGAACACGCGATCCATTCACACTATCGCACATGTACGACAACCCCGACCCTCCCGCCTTTTCCTTTCACATCTACACAGACACACACACTCCAACACACACACATAGCCTTCTGGCCTGGGGGTAAATTAAGGCCTAACATTCCCACAGAAGCTAATCTCCATCCATTTAGAGGGCTGTAATATTTAATCAGGAGGCTCTGGACCGTCTCCCATCACCACACGCCGTGGCATAGCTCATATGTTCACAGGAGAGGCCAGCCCAGAGGCGACGGAGGGGAATTTGCTGCTAAAAGCCACAATGCATCCAACCACAGAGGCGCTCGTTCTCTTTTGCTCTCTGAAGCCCACGTTCCTCTGGGATGGAGGAGACAGGAAAGCACTCTGAGGGGTGAGTGTTGGAACGATATCGAGAGATTACAGCAAATGCAGTTAGGATACTGTGTTTCTTTGCTTTTTCACGTAATCATCCTTGCCACTGTTCAACAACAATCACCGTATTATGAATATGTATGAGTAAACAATCATTTTCTAATGATTTCATCACTTTTCTCATTTGTTGATGATGGACAAAATACCAGAAACTTAATGCAGTCCAATACAACACCACTTTTTGACTCAAGCTAAGTCACTTTTAAAGGACCATATCATCCATTTTACATGTTTGAGCCTAATATATTCAATTTTCATACATGTTACGTTACTGACAATCATTTCCCAAAGGATAAAACTGTATTTCAGCTTTCCTGATATTTTGCAAAATCTCTTAATCTTTCAAAATCAAATATTCAAGCNTTGTTTAAATTTTTCGATAAATGCAGGTCTTCTTTTGGGACTATATTACCTGCTGGAGACATACATTCACTCCACACTTTTTACTGCGCTTAAATGCTAAAATTACAAAACATCTGGGAAAAAAACTCTGAATACATGTATTGTTCACAATGATGGATTACCTATCCCAAGAACGTTTCAAGTATCAACAAGTTGATTTTAATACAGCTTTCCTGATATTTTGCAAAATCTCTTAATCTTTCAAATTCAAATATTCAAGCGATACACCCAGCTTAAAAATTCATGTTTCACCTGCTAATAGTTACACAGCCTGATGAAGTCACAGTTGTTTAAATTTTTCAATAAATGCAGGTCTTCTTTTGGGACTATATTACCTGCTGGAGACATACATTCACTCCACACTTTTTACTGCGCTTAAATGCTAAAATTACAAAACATCTGGGAAAAAAACTCTGAATACATGTATTGTTCACAATGATGGATTACCTATCCCAAGAACGTTTCAAGTATCAACAAGTTGATTTTAATAGCGTACCAGAATGAACTGAAACCAATGGCGGTCTGGAAGGTAGGAACATTTTTTTTTAACTCACTGTTCCAGTAGAATGCTTTGGGAAATAATAGTCAATAACATTGCGTGTATGAAAATTGAATATATTGGGCTCAAATATGCAAAATAAGCAGTATGGCCCTTTAAGCAGAGATGCCAATTTCCACACCAAAGATCGATTCATTCTGCATGTGTTCGACACTTCCGGGTTCAACACGGGTCTACAACAGTGTGTCACATGATCAACATGACACTTGGTCCTACACTGATGCTGTTCATTCATGATGAATGATCAATTTANGTCACATGATCAACATGACACTTGGTCCTACACTGATGCTGTTCATTCATGATGAATGATCAATTTATGATAATATTCAAAACTGGTGGAGGTTTGAAACATCACTGCCTCCCAGTCCAGCAGTTTCAAAACCTGAGTTGGGAATCGATCCTTTCCATCAAATAACGGTGAAATGGAGATATTACAACTTAAAAATTGTTAAGTAATGAAACAGAGTTCAGTGTATGACATTTGACATGAAAATATGAGGCCATTTCATTGTAATTCACACACACAAGGAATGTAATATCCTGCAGCAAACATCTAGAGATTTGTTTTTGAGGGTCATGTTTCAAAAAAGTTTTGAAGTTGCCATGTCTAACCATAAGGGTCAAATCTCTGACATGGTCTCAGCAAAAAACTGTTATCTGCTTCATAAATGTATTTAATGTGTTGGATTTTCTTTTATTGTCAGGTGTCACTGTTATTTTTGTCCACACACACTTTGCTTAAGTCAGTGTGCTGTTGTCTCTCTCTCTCTCTTTCTCTCTCTCTCTCTCACACACACACACACACACATATAAACACACACACACACACACACACACAGAAAAAGGTCACATCTCACACAGAAACTGAGAAAAATCTGAATTGAAGATGTCCATCTGGTTTTAACAAGTGAGGATGTGTGTGTGCGAGCTGGTGTCCACTCCGTAGTCCATATCACGAAACCTGATTTTTTTTTTTTTTTTTTTTTTTTGAGGAAGCTGTGATTTTGTGTTTTAGAAGTGTAAGGTTTTCGAAGATAAAAGTGTCCCACATGGTCATTCTAACGCCTGATTCAGAGTGACTCTAATGGGACGGCCTGGTGCATTTTTCATACAGCCCAGAGGGGGAGGATGAGAGACCTGGGAGAGAGAGGGAGAGAGAGAGAGAGAGAGAGAGAGAGAGAGAGAGCAGTAGGGTGAAAGGTCTTCAAGCTTTCTATGAACATTCATTGAATAACAGCTTAATTTAGTCAAACTTAAATTTGATTGTAAGATCATCAGATTCTTGAGTAACATCTTTGTGAAAAGTGAGAAGAGAGCAATAACACAAGTTTTCCCTGGAACAAAGCAAAACTATGACCAGACAAAAGAGAAATGTATGAAGACAAATAGCAGGATGGACACTAGAGTTCAATAGTTTGGAATCACCATTACATTTTTATTTTTTGATAGAAATTGGTACTTTTAATTACCAAGGTGGCATGAAATTGATGTTAATATATAGCCAAGACATTAATAATGTCACAAGAGCATGTGGTTCGCTGTGATAGATTGCTTATCTGAAGCAAGTTGATTTTAATAGCACACTGGAATGAACTGAAACCAAAGCCAGTTTGGAAGGTAGGTAAAACAATTCTAACATTTACCACTCCAGTTGTGTGTTTTGGAAAACGGTTGGCAGTAACGAGCGGGGACTATTATTGGGCTCAAACATGCAAAATCACCGGTGTGCTCCTTTAACGTACACAAGCAGACTAAATGATGCCCGATTTCTCAGTTTAATGGGCTGAAATTTCTGCAAGAAAAGCTTTAAAACAAACAAAAAAACAAAACAAAAAAAAAAATCCATCTGTTAAGCACGCGCATGCGCAGTCGCTGGGATCGCTGGTAGGGCTATCTTGCGTATGCAAATATGTTTTGCCTGGAAATCTATTTGGAGTTGCTCGAAGGGATCCAGAACGGCCCTCCTGTCTCCCCTCGCCGGCTCACGCGGGTCTCCCTCTTGCCGTCTATCTCCTCTCGCGTGGAAACATTTCACCAGCTCCACACGCGTGGACACGCAGTCAGTGGCACCGCCGTGCCTCAGACAGCATGAAGCACCACGGGCCAATATGCAGATCTACAGGCCGCGTCCGCGACAAGCAGCCCTGCAACTGTTTGCTCACTCGGATAAAAAACACGCAACCACGACACGGAGGGAATAATTATCCGCTCTGTCTCTTTCAAGTCTTTGCTTAAAAGTCACTTTTTTTTAGTTTTTACCTTTCTTTTAATAAGGACTCATTTTCTTATATTTCTTTCTGTTTTTATTGTGATTATTACGATTTTATTCTGTTTAATTTTCATAATTCTATTTGACTTTATTAACTTCAGCCTGTTAAATGGTGTTGATTCTGGATTACATTTTTTTATTTATTTATG
>VXCM01003608.1:6358-11358 GCA_014773175.1 Lucifuga dentata
ACAGCAGAAGTTGAATCTGACTTCAAGACGTGTGGAAAACCACATGTTGCTTCACATGATGTGAAGAAGACGTGCTGANTGAATCTGACTTCAAGACGTGTGGAAAACCACATGTTGCTTCACATGATGTGAAGAAGACGTGCTGACTTCACATGCTGAACAGGAGAATAGAGCAACATGCTGATAACATACAAGCACACGCTAACCTGAAGACATATTCATCTGAACACGTGTTAGCTAAGATTGACGCGTTTCCATCTTTAATAGCATCGTTTGATTTGATCATCAAAGGTAGAGTTTACTTGTTACACACACACACACACACACACACCTCTACTGCTAACCAATCAATACATCAACAGATATTGATCTTTAGCTGGTTCATGTTCAGACCGCTTCCTGTAAAGTGTTTTGGTCACACCTGCTAAATGAATCATACATGTCCTATTCAGCCAGATTAATCGGCGCCAGGTAGAATCCACTTTAGAGGCTGCAGGCGTGTGGACATGGACATGTCAACATGTCTCTGTACATTTTATGGAAAAAAGCTGTTAGATGACATAGAATCATTATCACAGCGTCAGAGTCGGTCGGAGCCAGAACATCAACGCCAAAACTTTTTACAGCCACAATTCAAGCCTACAGGGGGCAGTATTACTGTGTTACTGTATTACTGTGTTACTGTGTTACAGAGTTACTGTGTTACTGTATTACTGTGTTACTGTGTTACAGAGTTACTGTGTTACTGTATTACTGTGTTACAGTTACTGTGTTACTGTGTTACAGAGTTACTGTATTACTGTGTTACTGTGTTACAGTATTACTGTATTACTGTGTTACAGAGTTACTGTATTACTGTGTTACTGTGAGTGTTACTGTGTTACACAGTTACTGTATTACTGTGTTACTGTGAGTGTTACTGTGTTAGAGTTACTGTATTACTGTGTTACTGTGTAACTGTGTTACTGTGTTACTATGTTGCTGTATTACTGTGTTACTGTGTTGCTGTGTTACAGTATTACTGTATTACAGTATTACTGTTACTGTATTACTGTGTTACTGTGTTGCTGTGTTACTGTGTTACTGTGAGTGTTACTGTGTTACAGAGTTACTGTATTACTGTGTTACTGTGTTGCTGTGTTACAGTATTACTGTGTTACTGAGTGTTACTGTGTTACAGAGTTACTGTGAGTATTACTGTGTTACTGTGTTACAGTATTACTGTACTACTGTATATTACTGTGTTACAGTATTACTGTATTACTGTACTACTGTATATTACTGTGTTACAGTATTACTGTGTTACAGTATTACACACTCAGGAGAGAGAGAATCCCTTTAAAAACCCAAACATAAATATTTGTAAAAACAGAGAGAAAATCATCATTTCATTTTATGCATCTCTCTCTCTCTCTCTCTCTCTCTCTCTCTCTCTCTCTCTCTGCCTACAGTCATTCCTTCCTGCCCACACTTCTTCATGCCAGCCCCATGACTGGGAGGCAGAGAGAGAGAGAGAGAGAGAGAGAGAGAGAGAGAGAGAAGGAATTGGAGGAAACACTAAAATCTATCTTTTTAAAAATGCCAACAAGTCAAACTGAGCTTAAAGTGACACTTCTGACCTCAGATTTCTGATGATTCTACAAAAACTAGGAGATTAAAAATAAAGCAAATACATTTTTAAAAGAAGCTGTTATGTTAACTGTCATCAGAGTCAGCAGCAAAACATCAAATATCCACAGAAAGAAAGAAAGAAAGAAAGAAAGAAAGAAAGAAAGACTAGAGGGACCGTTGACTCTCCTGATGGAGCCTGAACATTACTGATAAAGTACAGGGCGTTGCTTTGCGTGTGTGTGTGTGTGTGTGTGTGTGTGTGATGGGTNCCCCCCCACACACACATACACACACACACACACACAATTAGTATGTGCTCCCAGCATGCTTGACTGAGGTCTGAGTTAAACACTAACTTCCTCTACCCGAGGTCACACAGTGTGTGTGTGTGTGTGTGTGTGTGTGTGTGTGTGTGTGTGTGTGTGTGTGTGTACCGGTGCATGTTGCCATTGGTGGTGAAGGTCTGTCCACAGATGTTACATTTGTAGGGTCTCTCTCCGCTGTGAACCAACATGTGTCTGTCCAGCGAGGAGGCGGAGCTTAGGCACTTCCCACAGATACTGCAGGAGTGGTCCGTCGCCCCGGCGTCCGCGTTGTGCTGCATCGACAAATTTACAACATGTAGTGGAATTAACACGTGTAGCAGCAGAGCTAGTAACAGAATTAGCAGAAGCAGCAGCAGAAGCAGTCGTAGCTGACGTAGCTGATGCAGCTAATGTAGCTGATTTAGCTAATGGAGCTGATGTAGTTGATTTAGCTAATGTAGCTGATGTAGCTAATGTAGCAGATGTAGCTCGTGTAGCTGATGTAGCTGATGCAGCTAATGTAGCTGAGGCAGCTCATGTAGCTGATGTAGCAGATGTAGCTAATGTAGCAGATGTAGCTGATGTAGCTCGTGTAGCTGATGTAGCTGATGCAGCTGATTTAGCTAATGTAGCTGATGTAGCTAATGTAGCAGATGTAGCTGATGTAGCTGATGCAGCTAATGTAGCTGAGGCAGCTCATGTAGCTGATGTAGCAGATGTAGCTAATGTAGCAGATGTAGCTGATGTAGCTCGTGTAGCTGATGTAGCTGATGCAGCTGATTTAGCTAATGTAGCTGATGTAGCTAATGTAGCAGATGTAGCTGATGTAGCTGATGCAGCTAATGTAGCTGAGGCAGCTCATGTAGCTGATGTAGCAGATGTAGCTAATGTAGGTAGTGTAGCTAATGTAGCAGATGTAGCTAATGTAGCTGGTGTAGCTAATGTAGCAGATGTAGCTAATATGACTGATGTAGCTGATGAAGCTAAGGTCAGAAGTTTGAGCTCTCCCCCATCTAAAAAAAATCTAATGTAGCAGATGTAGCTAATGTAGCATCTTCTTGCATGAGCATCTAGGTTAGCATCTACTGCCTTCTACGTTTTGAATTACAGCCAGTCAGTGAAACTCTGCTGGAACTGTCAACAGACAAAGCCAAACGGAGCTTCTGTTTAAATGTGTAAGTACCTCCGGTCGGGCGTATCGACCGTGACGTACAGCGTACGCACAGACATCGGGGGCTTGAAGGATGGCTAATTAGCTATGCAGTGTAAAGTGACACAACACGTATGATCGCTAAAAGTCGTCCGGTCTCTTCAGCGTGTTTACCTGTCTGATGTGCATAGTCAGCTGGTGCTGGTTCTGACAGGTCTTATCACACAGTGGACAGGTCCATGCTGAGCTGTCATCTTTGGTGTCCTGGAAACAGACACACACACACACACACACACACACACACGTTAGAAAAAAACAGCAAGTGGTGTAACAGGAATATGAGCATCACTGCTGTTGAAAAATCATGTTAACTTCCTTTATAAAAGTGAAGAGGATGAGAAGGCTTTTTTCACTTCACACACACACACACACACACACACACACACACACACACACACACACACAGCATAAACAGCCAGGGAAGCAGTACTTCCCTTTCCTGTTTCAGCCACAGGAAGAGATGATGTGTTGTGGAATGCTGCAGTGCATGATGGGAGAGGAGAAAGTCAAGAGAGAACAGAGAAGTAAAAGAAGAAGAGAAGAGAAGAGAAGAGAAGACAAACACAACAAGAAGAGACAAAGTAGACGGGAAAGGAGAAATGAAAATGGATGGAGAGAACACAAAAAAAGAGAAGAGGAAAAAGGCAAGAAGATAATGTTCACTCGTGTTTTATGTGTTTGTGTGTGTGTGCACACTTGTGTGGGTACCTGTGTGCGTCGTGCGTTGCGGCTTGGTGGCGCTCTCATGGCTGCAGTGATGGTCTTGTTGGGGGAGGGGCTGTGAGCAGAGAGGAAGGCGGGGTCAGGCGTTGTCATGACAGCATATTTTACATAAATATCAGCATTACTTAACACTTAAACACACTCTTTTTCCAACAGAAACAGGACTTTTGGGGCAGAAATAATACAGGAAGGAATCATCCAGAAGTGTCCACCAATGGGATATCAGCTAGAAAGAAAGAGGCTTTGTGATTGGACGGGAAGTTTACGACTTTCAAAATACAATAAAATGTATTTTTAGTTGTTTCTTGCAAAAATAGGAGATAATGATTATTTACCTTGGGGAGGGGCCAGTGGAGGAGGTGTGGCTGGGGGTGACTCCGCCCCCTCCTCCTCCTCCTCCATTTATGGTCCCAGCTGCTGACATTACTGCTGACATCATGGCGTTAATGGACGACAGATCTCCTCCTCCCTCAGCTTCCATGATTCCTCCTCCTCCTCCTCCTCCTCCTCCTCCTCGGTCTCCATTCTGTAGCTTCTCTCCTCCACTCACTGCCTTCTCTGATGTCTCCATCACTCCGTTGCTCGTTCCTGGAGGAGAACACATCCATTGCTTCATCAGGAAAAGAAAAAATGACTTCTGAAAACCAACACTTGGCTAGTGAAAACCAGCAGGTGGCTAGTAAACTTCAGCAGCCCGGAAACCTTTGTGTTAGTGTTGCAGCTTGTACCTTTGAGATTCTTGCGTGTTTTCTCCTCAGTTAGCTCCGCCTCTTCCTCATTTAGCTCAGAGTTGGCCCCTCCCCCTTCTCGCTGCTCCTCTGTGGAGTTTTCCATCACTGAGGAGAAACGAACACAACTTCAGTTTGTGTCTGAAAACGACAATCCGACTTTACTTATCAGAAAAAATACAAACAGCTCATATTAGACATATTTTATTAGTCTGCATTAACCAGCAACGATTTCAGCGCGCAAATGATTCAACACACTTTGCAATTAAAGGAGCATACCGGTGGTTTTGCACGCTTAAGTTCAATAAATATAACCCACATACATGTTCCGTTACTGCCAAATATTTTCCAAAACATAAAATCATATCTTAGTTCTCTTGTTGTTTTGCCAAATCCTGTTTTAAAAAAATCTAATTTCCAATT
>VXCM01003608.1:16358-29739 GCA_014773175.1 Lucifuga dentata
ACATCAAACCAACATTCCGACCGAACTTCCGCGGCTCAAAATGGAGTCTGCTCTGCATGTGGTAGAAACGTGACGAGCGGAAGTGAAAAGTGAGTTTCTGAACAAATTCCTGTTCCGTTCTGATAAACGACAAACACAACAGGTCATTTCCGACACGCTAACTAAAGCATCGCAGAAAAGTAAAGGGGTTAGCATCTGATGCTAATTAGGCTAACAGCTAACAGTACAGCCTGCTGCTGAGAATAGCAGTGATGCTAACACTGAAGCTAATTTGTATGGAAAACTGAAGTCTCTCTCTCTCTCTCTCTATCTCTCGACCACAACAGGAAGCAGCGAGCACACACATTCTCTGGTCACAAGAGAGCGCTTTGCTGCTTCCCTGTGTGTGTGTGTGTGTGTGTGAGTGTGAGTGAGCGAGCGAGATTGATNCTCTCTCTCTCTCTCTCTCTCTCTCTCTGACCCCCCCATCCTATTCTACCGTCTCACACTTAGCTGCCATCTCCCATCCTCCACCTCTCTGCTCCTCCCATCCCTCCTTCCTCTGCTCCCTCGCTGCTGCACTTTGTCCAAAATTAACACACACATACAAAACTCTGTACACGCACACACACACACACATACATACACACAGCCTGTCTTTTTTTCATCTTTTCCATCTTCCTCCCTCGCTTCTCCATCCTTACTGTAGCAGTAAAACGTAAATAAGCATCCAAAGTAAAAGTAAAGATCAAGAAAGAAAGAAAGAAAGAAAGAAAGAAAGAAAGAAAGACGAAATGAAAGTAACTGGTAAACCCAGCTGGAAATTAAAATAAAGTACTAGTTAAAAAGTGTGTATGTGTGTGTGTGTGTGTTTATCCTCTCTTCTTTTTCTCCCCTCTTTTTCTCTTTCATCATCTTGTCTTTCAATCTTTTCCCTGTTCTGTGTGTGTGTGTGTGTGTGAGTGAGTGTGTTCCAAACTCAACACAGGTACAGACTGACTTATGTGTGTGCTTGCAGGGCGATCCACACACACACACACACACACACACACACACACTCAGAAACAGAGAGAGAGGAGTTTAGACCTGACGTGATAGAGTGCTGGGATAGCATCGGTGGTGTGTCAGAGAGAGAGCGAGCGAGCGAGCGCAGGGGGAGGGGTGTGGCTCAGCCAACCACAGAACAGTCTGACTGTGGAAAATGTCTGCCACTTCTCAGCCAATCAGGGATTCCTCCACGCTCTCTGTCAGATGAGTGCACGTACACACACACACACACACACACACACACTGCAGGAACGTATAAGGATAACACACAGCANTGCACGTACACACACACACACACACACACACACACTGCAGGAACGTATAAGGATAACACACAGCATGTCTGTAACATTTCCATTTGAAGGTGCAGAAATCAGAAACATTTCACTTCATGTAAGAGGGTTGACTGATAAGTTCTGAGCCTAAGTAAGAGGTTTCTTCCTGTCAACTCAACACACCTGATCTGAGGCCAGACGGCTTCCACCTGAAACCTTTCTCATGTTAGTGAAGAGGTGAAAGTCTGAGGGGCCAAATCAGGTGAAACTAGTTCAGTCATCCTCAAAATCCAGACTCTGGTCCGAATCTGGACTGAACCACAACTGTCTCCAGACTCTGAGCAAATTATACTTTTCATTTGTGTTATTTGTATGATCTGCGAGACATCGCTGCAACACGAGTCAAAATTCTTCGCTTTCTCCGCTACAGAGAAAGTGAAACTGAATGTCCAACTGCTTCATGATCGGCTCAACACCTTAAATTTTTGGTAAAACTTAGGATCCCAATCTGACCCTGGTTCGACTTACCTCAATAAATGGACCTTTGTCTGTTTGAAAATTTTCTTTGTGGACCTTTAAGATTTATTTTTGAGAACCCCTGAACTAGTTCAAAGCCACAGTCATGGATAGCAGCCAGCAGGTCCCTGCACGCCAGTCCACTTTGTCCATGATGTCCGTCTCACAGACATTAATACCTCTGCTCACTTCATTATGACTCAGGCTCAAAATTTATCAATCAACCTTAAAGACCTTTAAATAATTACAGATGCAGAACAGATACAGTAGAAAGACTGATTCTGAAAGAGGCGGAGCAGGAAGCGGCGTGCGTGATGCAGATGGCAAACATTCAGAACGAAAAACGAAGAAGTGGAAAAAGTGCAAATGGGTGAAGGTGAGCAATGAGCGGATTGGCTGACGCTGCCATGCTGCTGACCAATGGGAGGCAAGGAAAAGAAGTGAAGGATTTACTGAAGAGTGGGATCAATGAAGAAGAAGAATGACATCGGAGGGGAGGGATGAAAAGAAGGAGGAGGAGGTGGAAAGAAGGTGGAGCAAAGAAAGAGAGGAAAATGGATATATAAGAGATGATACAGATTGATGGATAGATAGATAGATAGATAGATAGATAGATAGATAGATAGATAGATAGATAGATAGATAGATAGATGATAGATGGATGGATGGATGGATGGATGCAGGGAAGGCAGAGGGATGAGTGTATTTGTGTCGACAGTCGGCAGGCTGGGATGATGGATAGATTGGATGGATGGATGAAGGAGGGAGGTGTATATTTACCCGTCCTTTTCGTAAACTTGTTCGCTCGTGTCTCGGGTTGGGGCGGGGCGGGGCTGAGGGGGGGGCGGGGNACAGAGAGACAGTCAGTGACACACACACACACACACACGCGAATGTACACAAACACTTTAACTTCTAAAATTCACAAATGTAAGTGCAAAATGCAAACACATGAAAACGCAGCAGGTAGCACGCGGGCTATATCAATACAGCGCCGCCATCATTACACAACAGGAAACAACCCAAAGCTCAATGCTAACATTAGCATGCTAACACGTGAACTTACAGCCCACACCAGGGTTATGCACAAAAGTGATGGCCCATAAAATCACAAAGTTTAGGCATAAATCTGTGATTTATGGGAACCATGCTAACATTTAGCATGTTAGCATGTGTATAGATAGATGCTATAACTGCTACTGTGTAAACGAGAGAGAAACACACTGTCTGCCCTGAGGTCAATGCCCCATGTGTGTGTGTGTGTGTGTGTGTGTGTGTGTGTGTTTTCTCATTGATGTTGTGACATAATCACTGGTGTGAGATAAGAGTCGGTGCAGAACATGCAGAAACACCACCGAACATGGAGCCTGATGACGCCATCACAGGCCACAGTGACACAATGCATCATGGGTAAAAAAGGAGGACAATGTGAGAATAAGAAGACATACTTGCAGTATAAACAGTAAAAATACATAAATGAGGTACCTGGTATTTTAGAGGTCAAAGGTTAAAAAAAATGTTTGTGGACTTTAAGGTTTAATAAAAAGATAAAAGATGCTGTCATACAGGCGATATAAAATAACCGTTATTTGTGAAAAAATGACAGCAGCTGTTTAGAATATACAGATAACAGCTGTTCAGGTGAAACATCGTTAACATAAGAACAGGAAATAAAGGGAGGCTGGTGGAAACTTGTGCGAGCTAAAAACAGCGTGAACTTCCCGACGCAGAGCGGATGAGCTTCGGCAGGCGATTCACAAAGACGATAATCTGCTGCAGACTGAGGTGAGACAGCAGGGCGAGCGAGANGGTCAAAGGAAGGATTTGCTGAGAGAGGAAGAGACGAGATGCAACAGGCTGAAACATTGATGGATGGATGGTGGATTATATGTGGAAGGATGGAGGGATGGACGGAGGAGAGAAAAGAGGGGGGAAGGAGACAGATTAAGAGCTTAGAAGGTTGGTAAGACTAATTAGGAGGCAGCAGAGGATGGACAGAGGAAGAGGAGGAGAGGAGATGAAAAAAAAGGCAAAGGTCTCGCTGTACTAAAAACAAATCATAATGCAGTTATCGCATCAGATATTTCCTCTAAATTTCCAATAATCAATATGAAGGTGAAGAAACAGCTCAAACCTCCTCCAGCAACATAAATCCAATCTACTGAAATCAGACGTGTAAACGGATTTAAAATATAAATTCACTGACAGTTCTGCTGAATCAGCATCATCTCAGCACACATCGGTGGTTTTTGCAGGTTTCTACACTTAGTTTAAAGGACCATACTGGTGGTTGGTCCTTTAAACTGGTTGGCTGCATTGTAATGTGTACATGGGTTGTATTTAATGCAAAATCACCGGCATTGTCCTTTAATGTACAGTAACGCTGTGAATGTGATCCTGATAAGGATGCATTTTTAATCCAGCAGATCTGAGTTAAAATCTGGATCGGGACTAAATTCTATTGCACATGATTCTACGTTAAGTCTTTTTCTTTTGCCTCAAAATTCCCGTCGACTCTTCCTGCCTCAGATCCAACCAATCAGAAGCCGTCTGCTGACATCAAAGGAGAAACAGAAACTTCCTGCTGGAACGCCATAAATTTCTGTCAGCAGGGCCGTAGGTCACTCTGAGGTCACCGAGGTTAGACTGGATAGTAACAGAATACATGTAACGGCGTTATGTAACCAGGATACAAAAAAAAAAGTATTCTTACAGTTACAGAGAAAAAAGTAATCAGATTACAGAAAATCAGGATTACACTTAAAAATAGAATGATTTTCTGCACATAACATCTCTCTCAATGCCACTCTTCTATTTATGAGCGTCACCATGGATACCAGTGAAAAAAAATGTTTTCACTGTGGAAATTTTGCCACTATTTTGTCTTTAAGGCAGAAAGTGGAAAAACTGACAGTTTAATTTCTCCTTAAAGCTGCGAAAATACTGTCAGCATCCAAAGACTAGCCTAGGCTAATCTAAAGACCAACTGCTACGCTAGCTACACAGAAACCAGCTAGCCAAAGCTAACGTTAGCCAAAGCTAAGATAACATTAGCCAAAGCTAATGTTAGCCAGCATTTCAATGCCACAGCTACCAATTATTATTATTATTGCAGCGACTCTCATGAAGCGCCTAGAGATGCTGTTAGTTTGACGATTTATTAAACAAAAATAAAAACTACTGTAGGTCGTAGCAGCACCATAAAATCAATTAGCATCTTTTTGTTTTAGCTTCTGATTTGTTAAAAAATACTGTGGATGCTCTTCATCCATGTACAAAACATTTAGAGCATTTTGTTTTTACTGTATAAAAGCACCAGATTTAATTTTTGCTTTAACTGTACTATTCTGTAAGTCTATAATTTAATTTAGAAATGGAAGGCTTACTGCCTGAATTTTTCTTTCTAAGGTTATCTTCCACTGTTCTGTTTTATAGAATACACTTAAATAAAAGTACATAAAATATATAAAAGTCATCTTATTGATTGAAGTAATCCAAAAGTAACGGAAAGTAATTAAATTACATGACTTTAATATTAATATTGGAGATGTTTAAAGTAACCCTCCCCCGGTCACTGAGGTCACTGAGGTCACCGAGGTCAAGTCCAGTCCATCAAAACGTTTATGCCTGGACATCTTCAAACTACGTTCAGGCCAAATCCAGACTTCCTGCTGCAGAGACGATATTTATCTGATGCAGGTAAACAGGAGATAAACATGGCTGCTGGAAACACCTTTCACCTTTCACCTTCACAACCACATCAGGACGAATGACGTGACCTTTCGGCACGAACAGAGCAAGGACCTGCTGCACGTGTTTAACACTGCAGCACCTTTACCTGACGGAGTTTAGGAATATTTCAGCGGGAACGCCGGGATGAAAAGATGCTTCCAACAGTGAAAGCAAAGCCAGCGGAGCTGAAACACACCGACGTAAAAATAACCCGCAGAGCAGGACCAGGAATGTGTGTGTGTGTATGTGTGTGTGTGTGTGTGTGTGTGTGTGTGTGTGTGTGTGTAAGAATGCTGCTCTGCTTTTGGTTGACAGGCACGAACAAGTGCAGAGGGCCTGAAGGAGAGGAGGAGAGAGGAGAAGAGACTTGAGGAGACAGAGAGAGAGAGAGAGAGAGAGAGAGAGAGAGAGGAGTCGAGCTTTCAGAAAGGGGGAGGAGAGGAAAAAGCAATTTGGGCATGGTAAAGAAAAACAAAACAAAAAAAACAGGAGGAGCAAAGAAGGAGAAAATGGAGAGAGAGAAGAATGAAGAACTTCAGAAGCAGGAAAGATTAAACAACTTGAGAGAGGACAAAAGAAGGAGATGAACGACTGGAGGAGAAAGGAGGAGAGAGGGATGAAGTGAAGAGAGGAGAGAGGTCAAGGTTACAAGATGGAGGAAAGGGAAAAAAATTTTTGGCGAGGAGAAATGAGAAGGAGAAGGGAGAAAGGAGAGGCGGACATATTTCAGAGGAGAAAAGAGGAGAGAAAGATGAAAGTGAGGAAAAAGAAGACAAGAAAGGAGAAAAATCTGATGGAGAGAGGAGGAAAATGGAGAGGAGGTGAGGAAGAAAGGTGTGAAAAGCTAAAGGAGAGGAGAATCCAGTCAGACCAGATGAGCCAGTTCACTGCTGATCCTGCAGCTACTCAATAAACTCTGCTCTGATTGGCTGGCTGCCCGCCACCCTATAGGCAACCTTGCAGCTGATTGGCTGTTGGTACTCCAGAGCTGACAAACCGCCTGCCTGTCATCTATCTCAATGACATCAACACCNACACACACACACACACACACAGCACGATGTGTTGCTACATGCCATGTTGACTAACGTTGCGTGTTACGAGTCTGTTCATGTGTCAGATCTCCACTTTCTCTGATCTTCAGAAAAGACGTTAAAATAACTTGAATGATTCTCAGACATGAGGCGTCTTACGTCACGCCGACATGCCCTAAAATGTCCTGAACGTGCTGGAAGACGTCCTCATGATGGCCACCGATGTCCCACGATGTTTTATAACAGCTTACGATGCTTTACGATGCCCTAAAGACGCCTCAGCCTGCCAATAAGATGAATATTAATGTCCTTAAATGCCTTGGAAATTGTTTAATGCCTTTAAGACACTTTTTGATTGTCCTTAAGATGTGATTATGATTCCCTTATGAAGCCTTATAACGGCTTTATTTATTATGGCTTTAGCTGTTACTACGCCTTATAATGCCCTAAAATACCTTAATATCTTTATGATGCATATAATGTCCTGAAGATGCTTTATATATGCCTTATAATGCATTTAAGTTGCTTTTTGAAGCCCTAAAACAGCCTTATGATGCTTTATAACACACTCACTTTGCCACATAATGTGATGACCCATATGAAGTCTTATAATGCCCTTAAGATGACTCAGATGCTTTGTGATAAACTTAAAAAAACTTAAAATGCCTCACATAGTGTTCTTAAGATGCTTTATGATGCACTAATGATGCCTGGGATGCCTTATAATACCCTTAAGCTATCTTTAAAATGCATAATAATGCATAATAACCCCCTATGATGTTTGAAGTGTATGATGCCCCAACAACTACCAAGGACGACTTAAACAGACTTAAGATGCCTTATCAGCACTTAAATGCCCTTAAAATTGCTTAAGATTCTTTATAATGCTTTTAAGAAGCCTTAGGTTATTCCTATGATGCCTTATAAAGCATTTAATGTGCCCTGAGAAGCAACATAATGTCTTGATGATACTTTAACAGGTATGATCCAGGTGTTTTGTTATGATGCCTTATGACACCTGAGGACACTTTGAGACGTCAAAATGGAATTAAAATGCTTCATGTTCTTTTGCCTTGAGATGCTCTTAAATTCATTAAAAAGCTTTTTATGACTGCTTATGATGCCTAATAATGCCTACAGGATGACTTATAATAACTTAAGTCAGCTTCTTGTTCCACTAAAACCCTTAAAATATAAATATGACTCTTATGATACATAAAAATGTCTTATTAATCTCCTAACATGACTTAAACCCCTGCAGGGCCGTGAAGATGCTCCTCACGCTGACGTGTTCTGTCCGTCATGACTCAGCAGGACCACTTCCTGTATTTGCATTTGGGCCGATTCCTCATATTTACATGGGAAAAAAGAAAATGAATAGCATGCAAAAAAAAAAGTCATGTGACTTTCTGCCTGAACGTCGCTTCCTCTCTTCCTGCATCCTCCTCTTCTTACTGATTTCTGTGTGTGTGTGTGTGTGTGNACACACACACACACACACACACACACACACACACACACACACACACACACACACACACACTCTAACAGGTGTCGCAGACAGCCAGCGACCTCTGCTCTCTCCTCTGTAAGACTCTATTCATTCACACCAAGCTAACAGATGCTAACCTGACTAAACTGACACACTGCCTGTGTGTGTGTGTGTGTGTGTGTGTGTGTGTGTGTGTGTGTGTGTGACATGCAGCCACTTGTGTTTTCTTCATTCTCTCTGACTAAGGTTCAATTGACTTGTAAAGTCACCAGATGCTAAGACAGAAAGACAAGAAGAGACACGTGTGGAGAGAGACAGAGAGAGAGAGGGAGAGAAGGAGAGAGAGAGAGAGAGAGAGAGAGAGAGAGAGATGGAGGAGGAGGAGGAGGTATAAAATCAGCCAAAAAACCAAGAGAAAGTGTGGCAGGACAAAAGTAAAGAGACAAGAGACAGAGGTTATTAAAGACATTGAGCTTTGATGCCCCCCCCACCGCCCACANGAGAGAGGGAGAGAGATAAAGACATATGGAGGGGGTGGGAGAGAGAGAGAGGGTTTTGTTTTGGAAGAGATGCTAACCAGGCTAAAGCTACAGGCCTTCATCCTTCCTCCTCTAAAACAGAAACACTCCCTCTCCTCCTCCTCTCCTCCTGGGTGTCGCTCTTCTTCTCCTCTGTTTTTCATTCCTCTCCTCCCTCACTTCTCCTCCATCCCTACAGGAGTCAAACCAGCCTCCTCCTCCTCCTCCTCCTCCTCCTCCTCCATCATTCTCCAACAGTTGTCTCTCTGCTCAACAAGCGACACATTCATACTCTATAAATCCACACACACACACACACACACACACAACAGCTGGCACGCACACTGCTGAGTATCTGCTAACACAACTGGGAGTGTGTGTGTGTGTGTGTGTGTGTGTGTGTGTGTGTGTGTGTGTGTGTCTGTGAGGCAAATGTGCAGGCACGCACACACGCACACATACACACATACACAGTCCACATATTTGCAGGCTGACAGATACTGCTGTGTGTCAGGGAGAGGAAAGAGGGAGGGGAGCACACACACACACACACACACACACACACTCACACACACACACTCACAGCTGGCCACATCCAGAACACAGTCCGCTGCTTTAATGCTCTTCTCTGTGTGTGTGTGTGTGTGCGTCTCACTATGTTTCACAATAAGGAACGTGCGTAGAGTGAAACGACACAGATAACTCGTCTGAAACACCTGTAACCTCCGTATCAGAATAAAGGAAGTGGTCGCCATACACTTTTTTTGATATACTCTGATATACACTTTGATAAGTATATTTATCTTTTCAGCTGTGTAAATATAATTTAAATAGATGTGTACAAAGTTGTTTTTACTCTTTTTTATACTTTATACTCATGCACTAAGGGAGAAGCACCTGTAATTTCATTATATGTTACGTATAATGACAATAAAGCTATTCTATTCTATTCTATTCATGGAGCTTTAATTGCTGCGTGATGATGTCATCACGTCACACGCTCGTTATCTGGACTGGAAGTAATTACGTGTTAATTAAGGGGAATTTTTCTGCATTTCGTTACATGATGAGTCAGAAAAATAACCTCCGCCTGCTGCTACAACAACAATGATGAAACAGGGTGCGACTCCTCCCANCTCCCCCCCTTTTCTTTACTCTTCTCTCTCTCCATCGCTCCATCCATGTGTATGTAAACTAAAGCCTCACAGGTCTTTCATCACCTGAAATACAGGATGTGTGTGTGTGTGTGTGTGTGTGTGCACGCGCTGACTAAGGCCAGATCTTAAACCGGCTTTGGCGTGTATGAGCTTGCTGTGAGGCCTGAAGGCGACACACACACACACACACACACACACACACATGTTCTGAGAAAATAAGTGCCATCAGTTAAAAGAATGAGGCATGAGAAAGGGAGAAAACAGAAAGAATAAGGATGGAAAAGAAAAGGAATGTTGAAGAGAGGGATGGAGAAAAGCGAGATGGAGAGATGGAGAGAGCAAACAAAACAAGAGTTAATCTGCTAAACAAGATGGAGGGATGGGGGGATAGAGAAAGAAAGAAGAGAAAAGACACAGGAAGGAGTGATCCAAAGAAAGACAATGAAAAGAGACAGAGGCAAGACGAAGAGAGAAGAGAGGTGTAAAAGGAAGGAGAGAGTGAGGGATAGGATAGAGAGAGAGAGAGAGAGGGAGAGAAAGAAGTTGTACAACAAAATATGGAGAGATTTAAGCTTGTCATTTATATTATTTTATATTATTTATACTCGTTGTCATGACGGCGAGCGCCACATATGACGTAATCACAGTGCTGCCATGGCGCTCTGGGCCTCTGCGATGTCAAATCGCGTGGTCGCACACTTCCCAGATTTCGTACCGTTGGTGTGAGGGGCGTGGCTTTTAACAGGGTGGACTAACTGAGCTGCTGCGTTCATATCATCGTCTTTTTGACACGTCACTGAGAGGTTAGGGTTAGCTACTTAACTAGCTGCTGCTGCTAATGCTAACTCTAGTTTTCCTGTTCTATTCTGAGTAAATTCATGAAGCTAACCTAGCTAACTGTCTTAACTAGCTGCTATGATTTATTACTGTCTACTGTTTCTTTATATGATATGATTTGGATGGTATTAGAAGCTACATGTGGCTACGTAGCATTTTTTTTCCTTAGATGAGCCTTTATAGCTTGTTGATTATTCTAAAGAATAAGCTTGATCAGAGTTACTCACTACCCAGTAATCTTTTTATAGATACTTTATTACTCAAGTCAGTATTTTGGTGAGTACTCTGACTTATATGATCATAAAGTAACAATACTTTTACTAGAGTACAGTTTCTGCTGCTCTACCCTCCTCTGGCGTTGTGCGAATACTTCCTGTGTAGGTGTGTGTTCTCTAGCGCCCCCTGTCCTCTCAGAGAATACAGCAGGCATGTATAAAGAGCTCACGCAAGCATAAACACGCCTGAAGAAAAAAATGACGGGCAACTTTACAAAACGGGGAGAGAGAGAGAGAGAGAGAGAGAGAGAGAGAGAGANGGGGTGGAGATGTAGAGAAAGACAGAAATAAAGACATGATGAAGGAGAGATGCTGAATGACAGAATATCAGGCAAATAAAAGACGGAGATGAAGAGGGAGAAACATAACCGAAGAAAGATGGAGAGAAACAAAAGAAGGAGGGATGGAGAAGAAGAGATGAGAGAAAGAAAAGTGAGAGAGATACAGAAAGAGAGAGAGCAGACATGGACGGAGAGATGGAGAGAGAGACTCGCCCTCCATCCGATATAATGGCTCTCTTTGTGTGTGTGAGAAGAATACAGCCTTCATGTGAACACACACACACACACACACACACACACACACACAGTCAGATAGTTGTAATTAGATGATGCAGTTCAGCTGAGACGACTAAAGATGCTCTCTCTCTCTCTCTTTTCTTTCCTCTCATCCCAACTCCTAACTCCTTCTCTTTTCTCTTACTCCGTCTACTCCTTAACTCCTCCTCTGATCACTCCTTTTTTCCCTCCTTCCCTCCTTTTATTTCCCTTCGCTCGTTTTCTTGTTTCTCCACCTGTACTTTCTCTTTTCTTTACCTTTCCTCCTCTCTCTCTCTCCTCCTCCTCTCTTTGTCTGATACAGGCTAAAGTACAAGGCCAAACTTTCAGCCAATCAGAGCCCTTGCTGCCTGCCACCCTCCCATCATCACGCATGCTAAGCTCCGCCCACACTGGAAAGCTGTGAGATTTAGACCAATGAAACAGCTGCTGTTACTACAGAAACCTTTTTTTTTTTGTTTAAAAACTTCTTCATCCTTTATTTCTCTCTTCTTTAATTACTCCCTTCTCTTTTTCCTCCCTCCATCCTCTCTCTCTCTCTCTCTCCCCCCTTCCTCCTCATCTTTTTCTCNTCTCTTTTTCCTCCCTCCATCCTCTCTCTCTCTCTCTCTCCCCCCTTCCTCCTCATCTTTTTCTCCTCTCCTCTCTTCCTCAGACATTCCTTCCAGAGTTTTCCTTCCAGGCAGGAAGCAGCACAAACAGCACGGACATGCAGAGGTTGTCGGTTCGATTCCCTCTGAAGCCAAACAGAGTTCAGAGTTCACACATGTATGATGCTGTGATGAGGAAAGATTCACAAAATGGCGCCTGCTGGGTTCAATGTGCAGCCAGAAAAACTTTAGCTGAGTGTGCGTGTGTGCGTGCGTGTGCATGTGTGTGCATGCGTGTGTGCGTGCGTGTGTGCGTGCGTGTGTGTTTTATAACATCTTTAACACACCGACCAGAGAGCAAAGGGCTGAACGCTGCTCAAGATAAAGCAGTTAATGTGTTACTGAGCAGCACACACACACACACACACACAGATAAACTTTGATGCATCATCATCCTGCGTTTAACCCTCGTTTCTCTCATTTCGCTCTTCCTCATCTCACAACCACACAACTTTATCAGCTACAACTTATACTGTTGTGTGACATTACACACACACACACACACACACACAGCAAGTCGGTTCTTATCAGTGCTGCAGAGATGCTGAAACAACATTGCTATATCCTTCACTTCCTGTCTGGAGAGGAAGCAGGAAGTAGCGGGGGCTCTGTGGGGAACAACCCAAACAACTCGCTCACTTTTCAGCCTCACGCTCACCTACGACAACCTGAAATATCTCACCTACTCTGTGAGTGACAGAGGAGGCAGCCAATCACGGTGATTCCACGTTTGCTAAGCCACGCCCACTATAGACACATCAAACGACATGATTTCATCAAGATAAAGACGCTCAGACTGATGTTTGATGTGCTACCAGCTTACATAAGAGACCAGAGTCCACACACACACACACACACACACACACTAACCTGTGTGTGTGTGTGTGTGTGTGTGTGTGATATCTGGGAGAGGGAGGCAGAGAAAATGACCTTTAACCTCATCTGAGATTTAAGAAGAAGCAAAAGTAGAAGTTTAACTCATTTTAAAAGAAAGTTTGACATCTAAAAATAAAGGAGGGAGGAGAAGAAAAACTAAAAGTGTGAAAGAGGAGAGGAGGTNTTTGACATCTAAAAATAAAGGAGGGAGGAGAAGAAAAACTAAAAGTGTGAAAGAGGAGAGGAGGTGTGGGATGGAGAGATGAGAGGAGTGAGGAAGAGAGAAGGAGGAGAGAAGAACGATGCAGATGGATAAAACAACGAAACAAAAGGGAGACAAAGTGTCTGAACTCTGAGACCGTCTCCATCTTTCTGTGTGTGTGTGTGTGTGTGTGTGTGTGTGTGTGTGTGTGTGTGTGTGTGTGTGTGTGTGTGT
>VXCM01003608.1:30668-38168 GCA_014773175.1 Lucifuga dentata
CACACACACACACACACACACACACACACACACACACACACACAGGGATGTTCAGGTAAAGGTGGACATCAACTCAAAGAAAGAAAAAGGCATGAAAAAAGTCTGCGTGTTCACACTGCGGTCGCCACGGCAACGAGGTGTGTCCCGTGTTTGCAGAACAAACAATAGTACCTTTTCAACAGAGCGAGGTGTGTGTGTGTGTGTGGNTGTCCCGTGTTTGCAGAACAAACAATAGTACCTTTTCAACAGAGCGAGGTGTGTGTGTGTGTGTGGTGTGTGTGTGAGGTAAACAGCCTGAATAATCCCCATTAATCTGGCACACACACACACACACACACACACTTTAACAACATTGATGCTTCACAACAATTAAAATTATCAATAGTGATTTTTGAGTTTATAATACATAATATTGGATTTCAGGAGTCAATGCTGATATTAATATTCATGTAAAAATAAAAATTAAATTAAAAAGTTAAATAACTGGAGATGAAATTATTTTATTTATGGATTGTATTTTATTTTTCAGGTTATTATTACATTTTTACATAATTATAATCCTATAATATCTTTATCATATATTATTTAATAACATATCTCCCACAGAATCTTATAGTTCTCTTCTATTTATTTTAATGTTTAAGTCTTTTCTAAGTTAGATGAAATTTAAAGGACCATACCACCCATTTTTCATGTATGAGCCTAATATATTCAGTTTTCATACATGTAACGTTACTGACAATCATTTCCCAAAGGATAAAACTGTATTTCAGCTTTCCTGATATTTTGCTAAATCTCTTAATCTTTCAAAATCAAATATTCAAGTGATACACCCACCTTAAAAATCCATGTTTCTCCTGCTAATAGTTACACAGCCTTATGAAGTCACGGTCCTTTAAATTTTTCCATAAACGCAGGTCTTCTTTTGGGACTATATTCCCCGGTGGAGGCATACATTCACTCCACGCTTTTTATTGAGCTTAAACACTAAAATTACATAACTTCTAAAAAAACCTGAATACACGTCTTGTTGGTGATGATGGATTACCTATCCCAAGAACGTTTACAGTATCAACAAGTTGATTTTAATAGAGAATGAACTGAAACCAATGGAGGTCTGGAAGGTAGGAAAAACATTTTTAATTTGCTGTTCCAGTAGTATGCTTTGGAAATGATTGTCAGTAACGTTACATGTATGAAAACTGAATACATTAGGTTCAAACACGCAAAATGGATGGTATGGTCCTTTAAAATGGAAGATAATCCACTAAATTTATCCAACAAAATAATCCCCACTGAACATTTGAATTAAACAATATTATTTTAAGATTATTATTATTAATAAGATGAAATCTTTAACAAAATAAAATAAAAAAATAAATTTAAAAATCAGCAGCCAGTTCCTCGTATGTGCCAGGATGCTAAGAGCGTTAGCATCAGCAGCCAATCAGATGCCTCCTCCTCATCCTCCCTCCTCTTTGGCATCTCTACCCAGCATACATGAAGTTAGTTGATGTGAGAGAAGAGGAGGCAGAGGATAGGGTTAGATGGAGGCAGATGATTCGCTGTGGTGACCCCTGAAGGGAAAGCCCAAAGGAAAAGAAGAAGAAGACATCAGCCAATCAGATTCATGGACATTATTGATAATGTGTTGATAATTGTGTATCGTGTAATTATTTTGCACTATGCACTTTATTATTATGTCAACTATGGATACAATTTAAGTACTATCGTTATCAATCTGGGTTTTTTTTCAATTATTAACTATATTTAAGTCATAAAACTATTTTTTATCAGAGCTTTAACTCAGAATACAAACGCACAAACATACAAGGTTCAACTGCTGATTGGTTAATGATCCTCTGAGCCGTTACTGTGTGTGTCTGTGTGTGTGTGTGTGTGTGTGTGTGTTCATTCNGATCCTCTGAGCCGTTACTGTGTGTGTCTGTGTGTGTGTGTGTGTGTGTGTGTGTTCATTCCAGCAGATGTCACACACACATACACACACTCCTACGCTGAAATGAGTGAAGTAGGTTGTGATTGTGGTTAAATCTCAACTTATCTTTGTTGATTTAGCCGCCATAAAGTACATCGCTATTTGCATTCTCTCTCTCTCTCTCTCTCTCTCAGCCAGCTGACAAAACTGTTTAGTCAGCTAGAAAGGTNAGCGAGTGAGCTAGCAAGAGGCAGACATGGAAAGAGAGAGAGAGAGAGAGAGAGGGGCTAAAGCTGGAGAGACTTCAGTGCTCCTCTCTCTCTGCATGTATGTGTATGTGTGTGTGTGTGTGTGTGTGTGTGTATGTGTNTCAGTGCTCCTCTCTCTCTGCATGTATGTGTATGTGTGTGTGTGTGTGTGTGTGTGTGTATGTGTGTGTGTATGTGTGTGTGATGAAACATGCGGAGGAGAACAGGAAGTTTCCACCGTTCAGAGCCGTGGAGCATCAAACGCCGCCCCTCCCCCATCTCCACCTGACCGCCCTGAAAGCTTTGTTTTGATTGGTCCTTTACCTCTGTAACATGCTAACACGGGCTAACATAACATGCTAAAATGGGCTAATGTAACATGCTAACATGGGCTAACACAACATACTAACATAGGCTAACGTAACATGCTAACATGGGCTAACATAATATGCTAACATGGGCTCATTAACATGCTAATATGGACTAATGTAACATGCTAACATGGGCTAACATAGCATGCTAACATGGGCTAACATAGCATGCTAACATGGGTTAACACATACATATATCAGGTGAATTAGCTGCCTAAACACCGGCATAGCCCTGTTATGCTCGAGGCTAGTGAGCCATTGTTTTATGGCCAGTGGGTGTGGCCTGATGCAGTTGGCCAATCAGAACAGAGTGAGCTTTCAGGAGGCGGTTCTTTAAGGAAACAGGAGCTAAAACGATTTGTTTTCACTCAGTGTGCACACATGTGCTGCAGCAAGGAAGAGGAGAAATGATGCTAACAGATTAAAAAAAAAAAGNTGTGCACACATGTGCTGCAGCAAGGAAGAGGAGAAATGATGCTAACAGATTAAAAAAAAAAAGTCTAAATGAAAATAAGATGTAAAGTTTCAACATTTAAATGAAAGACGACATTTTTACGTGTTAAATGTTCAGCCTGGAGTTTTAACGACGAACGACTAGAGAGAGAGAGAGAGAGAGAGAGAGAGAGGGAAGCCATTGTTCCTCCACTTCCTGATGAGAGGCTGCTTCACTTCCTGTTTCCTCCCCCATTCACACTAACATGAAACTAAACTACAACATCCCAGATAAGCTCCTCCTCCTCCTCTTCATCTTTCCTTCTTCTTTCCTTTCATCTCCTCAGCTCCTCACCCAAAGGTAACACCCCATTCTCTCCTCCTCCTCCACCTCCTCCTCCCTCCATCCATCCATCCGTTGGGACATTCTTTCACAGCAGAGCCGCTCGGACTTTGGACTGGCAGTAAATACCGGCTTTATTTGCTACGGGCTGCTAACAGGCTGCGTGTGTGTNTGTGTGTGTGTGTGTGTGTGTGTGTGTGTGTGTGTGTGTGTGCGTGCATGCGTGCGTGCGTGTGTGTGTATCAGTCAGCACACACACTCCCATGCAGTGGTAGTTAGCTCCAAGCTGCTTATCAGCAAGACAGTCTCACCACACCCACACACACACACACACACACACACACACACACACACAGGCATCCCATAGAACAGGTCTGGCCTACATATGACTCTTTGTCAAGGTGAACGCTGCGCTGTAAAGCTTCATTCCTCCCCTCCTCCATCCGTGTGTGTGTGTGTGTGTCTGCAGCTTTTTAATTTCTACAAATTAACTCAAAAATATTTACTTTTCATTTTGCCCTCCACTCACTGTTTAAAGGAGCATTCCAGTGGTTTTGCATGTTTGAGCCCAATAAATATAACCAGCATACGTGTTCTGTTCCTGACAACCATTTTACAAAACATACTACTGGAGCAGTGCATATTAGAGTTATTTTTCCTACCTTCCAGACCAGCACCGGTCTGAGTTGATTCCAACACGTATGAAAATCAGCGAGAGACAAGTGACATGCCAACATCACGGATCATCAGAGAACAAATGACTTTATATTTTTAACTGATCCAACATGGAGGAAAATGTTTGTCTGATCTGACACATTAAAGCAGCCGTGTCTTCTACAATCATACACACGTGTCAGCAGGTAAAAAACTGAATTTGACATGTTTATTAGGCTCAAACATGCAAAACATGTGAAGTTTTTAGCCAAACAGTCTTATTTTCAGTGTGTGTGTGTGTGTGGGTGTGTAGTAATATAACTGAGCTGGCTCTCGCCTAAATTTAAACTCAGCAAGAAGACCGCAAGACGGTCCTGTTGGGCTCGTTCTGTGTGTGTGTGTGTGTGTGTGAGTGTGTGTGTGTGTGTGTGTATGTGTGTGAGTGTGCGTGAGTGTGTGTGTGTGTGTGTCCTACTTTAGAGCTATTCATCCCATGTTTTAAATTACACTCAGGCCATCTCTCTCTCTCTCTCTCTCTCTCTCTCTCTACGCTTCATCTTCTGATCACATGATCATATCACATGATCATAATCACAGCTGTCAGTCGCTAATGACGAGTAAAACACCTCCGACAATCAGCCTCCTTTCTGAAAGGCGACGAATAAAGATTCAAACCAGGAATAAACAACATCCATCCATCATCCATCCATCCATCATCCATCATCATCCATCCATCATCCATCCATCATCCATCCATCCATCATCCATCATCATCCATCCATCATCCATCCATCATCATTCATCCATCCATCATCCATCATCCATCCATCCATCATCCATCCATCCATCATCCATCCATCCATCATCCATCCATCATTCATCCATCATCCATCCATCATCCATCCATCATTCATTCATCCATCAATCATTCATCCATCATCCATCCATCCATCATCCATCCATCATTCATCCATCCATCATCCATCCATCCATCATCCATCCATCATCCTTCATCCATCCATCATCCATCCATCCATCATTCATCCATCCATCCATCCATCATCCATCATCCATCACCCTTCATCCATTCATCCACCATCCTTCATCCATCCATCCATCCATCCATCGTCCTTCATCCATCTATCCATCCATCCATCTGTCATCCTTCATCCATTCATCCATCAATCATCCATCCATCACCCTTCATCCATCCATCATCCTTCAATCATCATCCATCCATCATCCATCATCCTTTATCCATCCATCAATCATCATCCATCCATCATCCATCCAACCATCATCCTTTATCCATCCATCCATCATCCTTTATCCATCCATCATTCATCCATCCATCCATCATCCTTCATCCATCTATCCATCCATCATCCATCCATCCATCATTCATCCATCCATCATCCATCCATCCATCCATCATCCATCCATCATCCATCATTCATCCATCCATCATCCTTCATCCATCCATCATTCATCCATCCATCATCCTTCATCCATCCATCCATACATAATCCATCCATCATTCATCCATCCATCATCCATCAATCATCCTTCATCCATCCATCCATCCATCATCCATCCATCTATCCACCATCCTTCATCCATCCATCCATCCATCATCCATCCATCATCCATCCATCCATCATCCTTCATCCATCCATCCATCCATCACCCATCCATCCATCCATCACCCATCTATCCATCATCCTTCATCCATCCATCCATCCATCTGTCATCCTTCATCCATCCATCCATCAATCATCCATCCATCATCCATCCATCCATCATCCTTTATCCATCCATCAATCATCATCCATCCATCATCCATCCAACTATCATCCTTTATCCATCCATCCATCATCCATCCATCCATCCATCCATCAATCAATCATCATCCATCCATCCATCCATCCATCCATCCATCATCCTTTGTCCATCCATCAATCATCATCCATCCATCCTTTCTGTCTTCCTCTCACCTCAGAAAAAATAAAAACACTCCGTACTGTACTCATCTTAAAGGACCATACCGGTGGTTTTGTGTGTTTGAACCCAATAAATATAGCCCACATACATGTCATGTTACTGCCGACTATTTTCCACAACATGCTACTGGAGCAGTAAATATTACAACTGTTCTTCCTACCTTCCAGACTAACATATTTTCCGTTCATTCCAGCTCCACGTAAAAACCAAGAGACTTGAAAAGTGATAAATAATCAATGACATCTGACCAATTTCTTATCAAAATTACTTAGTTTAACCGATGCGTCACAGAGATACATGGACAAAAAAAAACGTATGGCTCCGCCAGGAAATATAGTCCCAGGCTTTTACCTCTAAACTAAACATGAAGGGAGTATTAACTGGATTTAAACATGCAAAATCACCAGCATGGTCCTTTAAAATGCAGATGTTATTGTGAGGTTTTCCTGTGGTGAAACGCCACGCTGCAGGTTTATGGCGCCCATTTGGTTTAGCTGGAGGTGTGATGTCATTGCCGTCACACCTCTCCGTCTACATCTGGTCTGTCCCGACCTCAACGCCACGAAAGGTCAACTCAGTTCTGCGTGGAAGCTTTGTAGCAACCTCAGCAGCATGCTAGCGTTAGCTTTAGCATTAGCTCTGCGGTTTTGGATTTTTGTAGAAGTTAAACGACGGCAGAGGAAAAATGAAAGTTTAGTTTGTTACGGCGCCATCGCCTGGCAGACGAACACCACGTTACATCCAGCTTCAAACTTCAGCTACACTCAGATTAAATCAACTTTTATCAGTCGTCATGGAAACGCCATAATTACCTGACATGTTTCCTAACAGACCTGGAAAGGATTTATAATGTAAATGTTATAACATGTAAACCTGGTTGATGCTGAACACGGATGTGATGGTGGTGGGCGGGGGGGCCGTGACAGCGGGGGGCAGGGGGGCGTGGTTAAAATGTGACATAATTACAGCCAAACTTCAGTTTTTGTGGCTCGCGCTTGTGATCGCTCACCATTCGATTTTTGAAACACGGACGGCGTTTGCGTGACGTAAGCGTGCTGCAGTCAGTGACTAGCAAAGGCGAGAGGAGGAAATGGAAGTCGGCGTGATCGGATCACCTGCAAAATTTAACTTTCTGCTTGCGACGTCATCGATCTGAACCCAGAATTTCTGTCGGTAACATTTCCAGATATCCTGCTAACAAACGCAAAGGATCACATGACGGTCACATGACCTCATCTGGAGTCTGGCCTCCAGGCGTGTTGTTTCTGGTGAAGTTTTACAGGAAGTAAAATGATTTGGATGCATTATTTCAGGAACACGTGAAGCACACGGCAGGAAACATTCCTGAAGCCGCTTTTAACCCAAAAACACACCTGAAGCCCCTCCCCCTCCCATCCCAGCAGGCTGGTAGGAGGACGGAACATAATCTTATCTAAAAAAAGGCGGAGCTATAAATAGACGCCGCAGAGAGAAGCCTCATCTGTGCAGCGCGTGTGTGTGTGTGTGTGCATAAAC
>VXCM01003608.1:40668-43325 GCA_014773175.1 Lucifuga dentata
AACTCATCAATTCATCACTTCTCTCTGAGACACGGAGCAGCCCGGTCATCAATCATTGACCGGAGCCGCGATAAGAGCCGCGCCGCTCTTCCCGCCGCCTCCCCCCGTCCTGCTAACTCCCCCCGTCCAGCATCCTCCGCCGTGTACCAGCACGCAAAATAAACGCACACCAACGGCGAGGCTAACGGCTAACGGCGCTGCTAAAAAGTTCCCAAAGAGGCGTTAAAGGCGGAAAGTCGGTGTCGGTTGAAGAATCAGACCCGACTTAACCTTTAAAACGGCCTTTAAGCGGCGGAGGATGTCGAAAGAGAGAATAAGGGGGGGGGGGGNGGGGGGGGGGGGAGGAGGAGGATGCAACAGGCGTCACGTCGATGCTGCTGCGGGCTGCGCGTAACCGGAGACGATGAAAACTCTCTAAAACCAAGCGAAAAGTGGATAAACTGCGACGGAACCGTAAAAACTCTGATCTCTCCGGTGTTATAAAAGCCGCCGGTGTGAAGTTGGTGAAGTTTATAAATGAAACTGAGCTTGTTTGTGGATAAATATGTCTGGGCAAGGTCACAGCAGCAGCGGCAAGCTAGCAGCAGTTAGCTAAAATGCTACCGGAAACAAGGCGAATCTCCCTTCAAAATAAAAACTCACCGAGAGACACTGCTATTAAAATTACACATGAAATTATGTGCGCAAAATAAATCAAAACATAAGTATACTGTATGAATGTTTTTGGTCCAATGACCACTGTTTTCATAAAAAAATATATATATACATCATTTGGGTATTATCTGCATTCATTTAAAACTTTATAATTTCAGCAGCATACCTCCTGATGTTGCTGCTGTTCAACATGATTTCTAAGATCATTAAGTCTTTAAAGATACCAAATATGTCAGGTTGAATTTTTGGAAATTTTCATAAAATGATACACAAGACATAAAGAATATTTACACATGATGGAATAACAAAGCCATAAAAAACCTGATATCTTTGGATTTAATATTAAACTCATTAAAAGCATCAGATTTCAATATGGGACGTGATCATAAAGTTTTATTTTCTCTATAAAAGCAATTTAAAGGGAGATTTAATGAAAAAACATGGCCTGTGAGGTTTAAATGTACTTGTGGAGCTCTTTAGTAAGTTATGATAAGTTCCGTGGAGGCTTATATGACATTTCTATTAAGAATAACATAAAGCAAAGTTAAAATGAAGCTGATTCAATTTGTGATATAAAACAGAAAAACAGCAAATCTTTGAGTTTCAGCATTACGCATCACATAGCAAATCACTTAGGTAGGATTTAATCTACAGCAGTACACACACACACACACACACTCCACCATCAGATGAGCTCCTGCATGTCAGAGTAAATCATTTAAATGTGATGCCATCAAACCATCAAATCATGTGAGAAGAAACAGAGATAAGCTACAAATCCTCCCTGATTTACATGAAAATGAAAATGAAATTAATTTTGTTCTTCATTGTGCTTTATATCACGTCCTAAGAATCAGAACCAAATAATAATAACCATGATGGATGTAATTATTTTTTGATGGATGACTAATATTCTAAAAAGGTTTGTGTGAAAAATATTTGTCATTTGCCGATTATGTGGAGAAAACATGGAACATGAGGAAATGCACTGAAGACATGAAGACTGTCTGCAATAAATTTACAGAAAATGTTGTCATGTTTATATGATTGTGTCTTTAATCCTATGTGAAATGGACCATAAATAAAGATCAATTCATTCATTCTTTTTTTCATTCATTCATTCAGCCCTGAACAAACCATCCACAGTGAATTCTGTTCCATCTGACTCCGCTCTGAGCTCATCTGTTTCCTCTGCAACCTGAGCAAGACATTTATAGCTCAAACACGCGTCAACAGGTGGTTTTACTTTGAAGGCCCTGACAGGAAGCGTCGCAGCGCACGCGGCGTAGCTTGACGGTGGTGTCCGGTAGCTTTACACATGGCCACTAGCAGCGAGGCTCCGACCAAAGTGCACCGAGATATGATGCTCGGCTGCGGCGGAAAGACTTTGAACCTCCTGCGACACAAAAGCAGCGAAAAACACGTGAAATGCGCAGAAAAGCGAAAAAGCTGCAGAAAAGCGGCGGAATAAAGAGTTTCTGACGATTCTGTGAATCAGGAAGAGACGCGAATTCCACCGCTTGGATGCGCATCAAACTAGGAAGCAGGAGAGAAAAAGCGATTACCTCCGTCTTCTCCTCCTCATCTCCGCTTAAACTTCTCCCCAACAACCGCAACAAGTCCCAACTTTCCCCCCACGCAGCCCCACGCAGCCCCACGGCCACAGCACGGCAGCGAGCGGACAGAAAGCAGAAAAGACAGACTTACGCTGGACTTTGTTGGGGTTGGGCTGCTTGCGCCGAGACATCGTGGCGAGGATGATGATGATGATGATGATGATGACGATGATGATGATGACGACGGTGGTGGTGGTAGCGACGATGAGGATGAAGATTAAGGGCGAGGATGAAAAAGGGATGAAGAGGAAGAAAAAAAGGGAGAGAGAGGTTGCAAACTTGTTCCGGAGAGGAGAGGAATCAAAATGGCGTTTCCGAAGGGATGTGCAAAGTTGGACAAACTTTACTCCGGCTTCTCCTCCTCCTCCTCCTCCTCCTCCTCCTCCT
>VXCM01003608.1:43518-58835 GCA_014773175.1 Lucifuga dentata
TCTCTCTCTCTCTCTCTCTCTCTCTCTCTCTCTCTCTCGCTGTGTGTCGGTGTCTCACCCTCTAAACCTGATAAGTAAAGCTCATCACGTGTTGTCTCTCCAGTCTCCAAGGGGACGTGGCCACCAAGCATCTCTCTCTCTCTCTCTCTCTCTCTCTCTCTCTACGTTACTTTTTCCTCCCGGTAACGACCCTTTACCGTGATGGAAGCAGACAAACCTGTTTCATTGCAGAACAATCAACAAAAACAATCATATTTTCACTAAAATGACACACTCTCACCACCTAATTCTGTTTTTTTTTGTTCGACTTCCAAAACTTTAATATAAATTTTTTTTAAGGATTACATTTCGCTTAAAATTCACCTTTTTATGACTTTAAATTTGAGTTTCGAGTGTAATTTAACGTCCAACGCCCCCACTTTTAACAACCTAAACAGTCTAAAAGTGAGTTCGGACCGTTTTTTATTCGCAGAAACACGTTTTATCGCGTTTATTTCCAGCTTTAAAGTGTAAACATCATCATCCGCGCTGCTCAAAAAACACGGCACGGCGCAAGTCTCGCGATGCTTCTGGGAAGAAACGAGGAAGTGTCAGTTATCGCGAGGTTTCGTGAAGCGAGGATGCCAACCGCCGTGCTGGTTGCTGCTGTTTCCAGGGGGTTTCTGCGTTACTTTCTGCTGCAGTAATAGATTACTTTACTACAGTAACGCTGCTTAAATAAGACAAATAAGAAAAACAGGACGCTAAAAAACTAAATAACTCCTTACTTATAAATATAAAACCTTTCAAAGTTTAGTAATCCTTCAGGTACGCGCATAAAAGTTTAATTATTTGATAATTATTTTACTAAATAATTATTTAATAAATGTAATTTTCCAAAGAGTAAAGTAATTCCTATAAGTTTAGTTAGATGTTTAAAATTCTTAAAAAGTAAGGATTTAAAAAAGTAAAGTTGTACACAGTTGTTGTAAAATAAATACTGTAGTTTCTTGTTTCATGATGTAAAATAATAGTTTATTTTCTTGAACAAAACTTTTATTTATAATATTAAACATTTTGCTGAGTGTCTTTCTGTCCTAAAAAATGTTGAGTTTTAGGAATTAAAACTAAAAATAAAAGAGTTTTACGTTTTGAGAAATGGTTGTCAGTAACGTGTAGGTCATAATTATTGGGCTAAAACGTGCAAAATAATCGGAATGCTCCTTTAAATGGTTGGCACTTTATACTGCAGTTTAGGATGAAGATTCACTCCTCATCCTCAGGATTCAAATTTAACCTGCAGCTTTTTGCTCTCACATTCCTGCCAGAGCTCAGACTCCTCCTCCTCCCATCCTCCTCCTCCTCCTCCTCCTCCCATTATCCCTGCTGAAGGAAGAGAGATAGAGGAACATACTCTCCCTCTTCTTCCTCTCCCAGCTCCTCCTCCTCCTCCTCCTCCAGCAGAGCGGGAACACGCTGTTTCTACCTGTTGCTGCTGGAAAAAGATGAGGAGGAGGAAGGGGGGAGTAAGGAGAGCAGGAGATGGAGGAGAAGAGAGCAGAGGAGGAAGGGAGGATGAGAACGAGTGGAAATAAGCAGAGAAGAATGAGGAAGAGATGGAAGAGGAAAAGAAATGATGAAGACACGAAGGAGGGAGAGCATAAAGATGAGAAAGGGATAGAAGAAGAGGAGGAAGAGGAAAAGGAGAGAATGAAGAAAAAGAGAAAGAAAAGGAAGGAGAGATTAGAAGAGTGCAAAACAGGAGGAGGCAGAGAAAATGGAGCAGGAGAAACAGGAAGTGGAGGAAAAGGAGGAAGTGGGGGAAGATGAGAAAGAGGAAGAGAAGTAGGAACAAAGAAAGAAGAAACATGAAGAGAGGAAGAAAGTGGAGGAAGACAAAATGGAGGCTGAAGAAGGAGGAGTCTGATAAATGACAAAACACTTCTTTCTTTTTATTTTGGATTTTTTTACTGCAAAACTTTTACTTTTACTGCAGTAAAAACTCAGGAAAGTATCTGAGTACTTTACTTCTCCAGAGTTTTCAGCAGAATGTGACACAGAAACACACACACACGCACGCACACACACGCACACACACACACACAGCAGGCGGGGGATGGTCAGAGTAACTGCAGCTGTAAGAAAAACATAAAATGTCAAGATAAAAAAAAAGCAGAAAGTTTCCAAACAGAAATACTGTAGTACAGTCGTAGTACTTCAGGCTGTACTTTAGTACTGCGTTACTGTGTACCTGGAATGTGGAGCTCTTTGTTCTGTTACTATAAACTGATTAATTTACCAAAAAATCAATAAATGAAGTGATGAAAAGAACGTTTAGCTGCAGGAAGAAAGAAAAAGTTGCTGCATCCTGACTGATGTTATTTACTGTTACCATGGAAACGTCGCTGAGGAAGCAACATCGCCAACAAAAGGGTGGATTCACCCATTCATCCAGCAGAGAGGAGGAGGAGGAGGAGGAGGAGGAGGAGGGAAAAACCAGTTTCCAATAGTGACGGATGATTTGTAGGTAACAGTTGTTTGCCTTGCAGCCTGGAGCCTGCCCCGCTCGACCAGAGAGCGAGAGAGAGAGAGAGAGAGAGAGAGAGAGAGAGAGAGAGNAGAGAGAGAGAGAGAGAGTAAGAAAGAAAAAAAAGAGAGAGGAAGCCTGAAACAAATAAAAAAGGAAATAGGAAAGAAGAAATGAGTGAAGGGTAGAAGGAAGGATGGAAGGAAGACACAAAAGAAATACAGGAAAAAGAAAGAAAGAAGGAAAAACTCAGGAAATATGAGAAGGATGGAGGGAAGCAGAGTATTTTATTAGCACATTAAAAAAAACAACTTAAAAAGTAAAACGAAGTAAAAAGTGCAAAAAGAAGAAGTGAATAAAGCAGAACACCTGCTGGCCACTAGGGGGAGTAACGAGCTGATTACTAATGTCGTATCCACCTTATTCCCATGTCCCATGATTCCTTGCATGAATGTGGACTGACGTCCAGCCGGAGCTTCGCTGACCAGCGTCTATCAGAGCTAGCAGCAGTAATTCTAACACGTCGTTAGCTACATCGCTATTAGCTTCATGTAGCATAACGTAATCGTAGCAACAAACTGACAAGAAATAAGTATGACAGTTTAAAACCAAATTTTAACAACGACGCTGTTTCGTCTGTAGCTAGTAACAGAACATACGTGATGCTGGAGCAACATCATCGGTCATCTTAAGGACCGACGTCACCCCTCTGGTGCCTCTCATAGCCTAGCAAAGCAGGCTACAGCCTTTCCTGTGTGGCCGTCTTTTCCACAGAGTGAAATGAATGAATGTATAATTCTTTGGGCAGCTGCTTCAAATTTAAGTTTTTCAGCCACATTTGCTTCGTCTTCTGTAGGTAGAAGGAGGAAATTATACAGGAAACACTCCTGTCCGAGCCTGGTTTAGCTTAGCGCAGTTGTGTGTGCAACCACGAACAGCACAACGTATTCCCAAACTCCATAAAGACATTTTCACTTCACTAATAATAAATTTAAAAAGATAAGAAAAAATAAACAAAATGAAAGTACTAAATATACTGAGAAAGGCATTTTTTTTTTCATTTTAAAAACCCTGGGAGAATTGCCAGTAGCATTAGCATACCATTACTTAGCAACAACATAAGCATAGCGCAACTTCCGCTAACCACTGGAAGTTGCTCCCACATTCATTTCTACAGCGAGAACACATTTTAATAAACACGGTTATTTTGTGTATTTCTCTCTTTCAGCCTCTGGGGGCGCTGAAGCTCACGTCTCTAATGCTCTGACCAATCAGCAACGTGCGTTCATATAAACTCCGCCCAGCAGATCCTGAACCGAACCTAGAACAGAGGTTCAGGAACGGTTCTGGTACCAAAAGGTCACAAAAAACAGAGTTAACAGGTTTCCTCAACATTCCATAAAGATTTAAATAAAAATAAAAAGCAGGAAAATTTACGTTTTCCTAATTGTTCCTGGAAGCAGCATGTGAGAAAGGAAGCCTCAGCATCTCTGGGAAAAAAACTCATTCATCACGTTACTGAGCAACACGAGTCCAAAAGAGCTCCAAACTAAACCTGAAAAGCTGAGAATAAAATCAGGAATTATTCCCGATTTTCCAGGTTTTCCAGGCTTTTTATTCCCACTCTTTTTTTTTCACTTGCATATATCAGCCACCAGGGGGCGACAGACGAACTCTGCTACCATACTAAAGAACCGAAGGAAATACGGGACAAAGTGCCTGTGTGTGTGTGTGTATGTGTTTGTGTGTGTGTGTGTGTGTGTGTGTGTGTGTGTGTGGTATCTGACCAGACCAGTTTTGTGATGGTGACACATCAGATACTGTTGCTATGACAACTCACCTGTTACTGTTGTTGAACCCTGTTGGACACATGGACAATTCAAAAGTTATAAATTTTAATTATTATAATTGATCAATTAATGTGATTGATATTATAAAAATTATTCTATTATCCTAATATAAATGTTCAAAAAAATATAAATATATAAATTGTTGTCCTTAATTTTCTTTTGTAATCTTTAAAGCAAGGAAATAATTCAAATTATTTATAATATTATTTAAAAATGACATTATTATTAGTAGTAGTATTTAGTATGAGCATCATTTTATTTATTATTAGGATTATTTTTCCTATCACAAAAAATATTTAAAGATGAAAAGTAGAACATCATGTATTTCTCTACTTTGAAATATCTCAACATTCTAAAAAAAAAAAAAAGATCCCACAGTAACACACACACACACACACACACGTTCTGGCAGCACAGCGCCATCATGTGTCACACTGACTTCACCTGACACATCTTAAAGGACCATACCGGTGATTTTGCATGTTTAAGCCTAATAAATATCACCAGCAGACGTTACATTACTGACAACCATTTTACAAAACAATTTAACTTTTCATGTTATTTTGCCAAATCCTCTCCAAATCAAAAGTTCAGGTGATACATACCTTAAACTCGGCATTTCGCCTGCTAACATGTACACATGATTGTAAAGGAACAACTATTTTAATTTCTAGTAAAAGCCTGGGACTATTTTCTCTGGCGGAGAGATATATGCTCTGTGTTGGATCAGTTAAATTAAGTAACTTCAACAAAAAATAAGAAGGTTTTGTTCCCTCTGATGGATTATTTATCTGAAGCATGTTTCACATCTCTAAAAGTTCATTTGAATCTACAATGAACTGAAACCAATGAAAATGTGGAAGGTAGTAAAAACAATCCTAAAATGTACCACTCCAGTACTATATTTTGGAAAATGGTTGTCAATAACATAACATGTATTTATGGCGCTCAAACATGCAAAAGCACCGGTATGCTCCTTTAAGATTTCTGTAAGTCTTGATTTTGGTGTCATAATCTTCTAACTCCCTCTAGTGGTGAAACGGCTGAAGTGCACCTGGAGGCTGCACAGGTAAATAACATCCAGATTCATTAAAATCTGATTTTAACCAGAAATAAAAATAACAGTAATAATCTGTGATCTTTTAAAATGACTTTTAATTATAATTTTATTGCAAACAAGAAAAAAAACATCAATTTTCATCCAAAAAGGGATTAAAGTGAAATATTAATAAGGATTTTTCTTATTAAAGATATGAATCTCAGCATGGATTTATTTATCATGATTGTCATAATCATCAGTTTTATTCATTTTAAGTTTCATGTTTAAGTTTGATTTTGATCTCAGTCATAACTATTCTTTATTTAAGGGACCATACCGTCCATTTTACATGTTTGAGCCTAATATATTCAGTTTTCATACATGTAACGTTACTGACAATCATTTCCAAAGCATACTACTGGAATGGTGAATTAAAAATGTTTTTCCTACCTTCCAGACCTCCATTGGTTTCAGTTCATTCTCTATTAAAATCAACTTGTTGATACTGTAAACGTTCTTGGGATAGGTAATCCATCATCACCAACAAGACGTGTATTCAGGTTTTTTTAGAAGTTATGTAATTTTAGTGTTTAAGCTCAATAAAAAGCGTGGAGTGAATGTATGCCTCCACCGGGGAATATAGTCCCAAAAGAAGACCTGCGTTTATGGAAAAATTTAAAGGACCGTGACTTCATAAGGCTGTGTAACTATTAGCAGGAGAAACATGGATTTTTAAGGTGGGTGTATCACTTGAATATTTGATTTTGAAAGATTAAGAGATTTAGCAAAATATCAGGAAAGCTGAAATACAGATTTATCCTTTGGGAAATGATTGTCAGTAACATAACGTATGAAAACTGAATATATTAGGCTCAAACATGCAAAATGGACGGTATGGTCCTTTAATCAACAGAAACATATTTATATTTACTCTGGACACAGAAGTCTGATTTGTATTGTAGTAATGATATTTATATATTTTAAAAATTTAACTACAAAACCAGAAAATATCACAAATGTTTCGGTTTTAAAAATCATTAAAATCTTACTACTACTGTGACCTTTGACCCCTGAAACTAAGCTCTCTTATCTGATTTAAAAATATGATTAAAATTCAGATTTTCTGCTAACCTGTAAATGAAGATAGAGAAAAACAATCAAAGAAGATGCAATTTTGCAATTTTGGCCCCGCCCACTCAGTCTGAAGCAGTGGTGATTGGTGATTGATGAGGGGGAGGGGCAGGGCGTCACAGCGCCACGAACCAATCAGGTCAGAACTGGACGTCGACGTCAACAATCCCATACACCTGGAGGGACACAAGAGAAAGCGTGAAGTGGCGTGATGTCACGTTGTTTCTCAGCAGCAACACGTGACGGTGTGTGTGACGTGACGTCACCTGATGCAGGACGTCACAGTCCATGGCTGCAAAGAGGCGCCGCGGTCCGTGACGTCTGGGGATGAACGCCTCCTGCCACGACAAAGAGGCGTTGGCATCGATGAAACTGAAACACACACACACACACACACACACACACACACACACACACACATTATCAGCTTAGGCAACTTAAAGGACCATGCTGGTAATTTTGCATGCTTGAGACCTGCATACACGTTACGTTGACCATTTCCCAAAACATCAGTGTCGCGGTCAATATTGGAATTGTTTTTCCTACCTTCCAGACTAACATTAGTTTCAGTACGACATAAAAATAAACATGTAGAGATTAAAACATGCTGAGATAAATAATCATCACGGAGAACAAAATGTCTTTTTTCAAAGTTACCTTATTAAACTGATCCAACGCAAGAAAATGTATGTTTCCGCCAGCAGGCTAGCTAGCTAACTAGCTTTCTCATAGTTAGCAAACCAGCAAGCTAGCTGTAGCATATCACCATGGTAACTGCAGGTGGCTCATGCAGCTTCAGTGTGCTGCTGTGTTATCAGACACGCAGGAAGTCATGACGTCACCAACACACACACACACACACACACACACACACAGCATCCAGCACAGAGTGTTTGTGAGAAAGTGAATATATCAGACGATGCAAATATTCGCGAGTCATGCAAATTTAATTCTTGGCACGAGCACGGGATTAGAACAATTATGACATATGAGTACAGCCTATGTATGGAAAACTCTGCAGTGTTTGTATGTTTTGTAAAACCGTGCGTGTGCGTGTGCGTACCTGTAGAAACGGGTTACGTAGTCCATAAGGCCGGGTCCCTCCATGGCCAGCGTGACGTTGTGCAGAGGGAAGCTGAAGGGGTTGGTGAAGGAAACGGTGACAGACATCAGGTGGCCGACACGCGGCTCGCCGCTCACCTGTAAACCATGACAGCGATCACGCCTGAAACACGCCAGCAGCTCCAGATACTCAGGAGCTTAAATTTTCATCACAGGTAAGACTGAGACCATCATACCATGAGGGAGAGGGGCGGGGCCTGCAGCTCAACCACTTTGATGGCGCTCACTGATTGGTCACCAGCCTGACCTATCAGCATGAAGCACAGGGAGAGCTGGTAGCCCAGGTGAGGCAGGTACTCCTGAGCCGTGATCATCAAAGAAACACGCTCAGCTGCAGACACACATACACACACACACACATTTTTAACTCTAACAATTTGTATGTTCTGAGATTACAATCAATACAAACTTATAAACTTGACTGAAATCCTGTGCTTGTAAAAACTGGTCACAGGAATTTTCAGGGACTGAACAAAGGTAAAAGTCTGATAATAAATCTGTTTTTAGCAATTAATTAAAAATGAAAAGAAAGGATGTTTCTGCTGACCGTTTTATTCCTAATTTTTATCCTGGTAGTTTTTTTCTTCTTTTTTTCCTTTTTCTATTTTAAAGAACTTATTACTTCCTTGCTTCTTGTAGCTCTTTATTTTAATACAGTTTCAAGCTTGAAACTTAAGAAATCCACTAAAGTTGAACCTTTACATTTTGTTACACAAATATAATTACAAAATAAAATCAAGTTTCAAGAGACTGATTTTTTTCACTAAGTAACTTGTAAGTAACTTGTAACTGGATTGCAGCCCCAGGCAGTCTGCAAGCCATTCACACTTTGGGGGGGAGTGTTAAAAAACGACGTGTGTGAATGAGACGTTACAATCCCTGCTCCAGCCTGCAGGGGCAGTGCTGAGTATGGACTTTAACACTCACACACCTGCTGGTCCCCTCTTGGCTAAAATTAAAAAAACATCACCAGAAGGTTTTAGATATGATTTTAGCATGATTTAAAGCATTTTCAAAAGAGGACCTCCAAAATGTCCTCTATTGGGTTGGTGGTCCTCTGTTCGTGAGTGTGTAACGATGCCAGCGTCCACTATTAGATAGGTAGGTGAGTGCACACACACACACGCACACACACACACACACACACACACACACACACACACACACGGTCGACTCACTCTGGAAGGCTGGCACGGACACGGAGACGTGTCGGTCCGTGATGACGGCTGAAGTCACGCCGGTGTAAAAGACGACTGAAGCCGTGAAACGAGCCTGAAGAGTTTTAGTCACGTCTGAACGGTTCTGAAACTCCAACGTCACAGAAACACTCTGACCCAGAAAGACCTGAGAGATGGAGGGAGGAGGAGGGAGGGAGGGAGGGATGATGGATGATGGATGATAGATGATGGATGGATGAACAGATGGATGGATGGATGGATGACCTGCTTGGCGGTGATGGAGACAGAAACCTTTGTGTCCGGTGGCTCAGAATGATCCCTCATGCAGCCATATTCCTCCGCTCGCTGCATCGTCTGCCTGTCCTCTAAAGAACCTGAGACAGACAGAGACAGAGAGACAGACAGACAGACAGAGAGGTTATTTTTCTGAGTTTTCTTTTAAAGACAGAAAAGAAGAAAAAGTTTGTCTGGCTTCTTCTGTGTGTGTGTGTGTGTGTACATATATATGTGTGTACATATATATGTACACAGTTTATGTGTGTGTGTGTGTACATATATATATGTGTGTGTACATATGTATGTGTGTACATATATGTATGTGTACATATATATATGTGTGTGTACATATATATGTGTGTGTACATATATATATATATGTGTGTGTACATATATATGTATGTGTACATATATATGTGTGTGTGTGTACATATACATGTATGTATATATATATATACATATATATATATATATATATGTGTATATATATGTTACCCTCCTCATGCTTGTACAGGCGTGTGATGTCCAGCAGCACGTCCATGCCTGTTGCCTTGGTAACCACTGTTTTCCCAATGTGGAACTTATCCACCCTGAAGGGAGTCATGGTTCCATAACGATCCACCTTCAGGAAAACCACGTCGCTGTTCACCTGCAGACACGGCGGCCATCTTTGTTTTTATACGCCATCATAAAAAAAACACTTTCACCTTTAACCTTTAACCTTTAACCTTCTAATGAGGAATTAATGACAAAAAGATTCAATAAATACAACTCAGTCTGAAACAGCAGCCATGATGGATGGATGGACAGATGGATGGATGGACAGATGGATGGATTGATGGATGGATGGATGGATGGATGGATGGATTAATGGATGGATGGATGGATTAATGGATGGATGGATGGATGAACAGATGGATGGATTAATGGATGGATGGATGGATGGATGGATGGATGGATGTAAACCCATGAACCCTTGAGCAGCAACTTCATGTTTGTGAACCTCGGCGAAGCAAAATCCGGTGTCAAACTGGTGGCAGAGCAGACCGTCCTTGATGGCGGCGACAGAGGCGGGGCCACAGCGAAAATGTCCTGCAAACAAAACACAAACGTTTTAACCATCATCATTTCTGTCCGTTCCTCATGTCGTTTATCCATCCTACCATCGCTGGTTTCCTGTGGCGTGGCGTCCACCACCTGCCAGCCTCCCAGACCCGGCGGCAGGTCGGGACGAGCCACGAAGACCTCGTTCCAACAGTGATAGTTCCTATGGAGGAGAGGGAGAGGAGTCTCAATCTCCTAGCAACAGACCTGCACTCAATCATAACCGTAAATGAAGCCTAATGGTCTCCTAGCAACAGACATGACTGACAGGTGTTTGCACCAACCAGATGGAGTCTCTGGTGTTGCGTCTGTCCAGCGTGCCGTCAGACTTGAAAATGAGCTCCGTCTTCAGGTTCCCTGTGTTGTCGTGGGCGGAGTTGAAGTTGGTGACGACTCGCGCCGGGATGCCGAGGCAGCGCAGGACTGTGTGTGTGTGTGTGTGTGTGTGTGTGTGTGGAGCAGATAATGTCAATTAAAGATGAAAACAAGACAATAAATCATCAATCTACGGAGCGCCTACAAGAACATGGGAGTAAAAATCATCAAAAATGATTCCTTTTGCAAGATAACGTATAAACTTTTTGCGAAATAACACATAAACAATTTGTGAGATAACTTTTAAACTTTTTGCGAGACAAGGCAAGACTAGTGTGAGATAATGCAAAAACATTTTGCAACATAACACAATACTTGTGGTAAGATAACGCATAAACTTTGTGCGAGATAACACTTAAACATTTTGCAAGATAACGCAATACTTTTGCATTATAACACGTAATTTTTGTGGGATAAAACAAACTTTTTTGAGATAATGCAATTCTCTTGCAATATAACGCATATACTTTTAGCAGGATAATACATAAACTTTTTGCGAGACAATGCAAGACTTTTGTGAGATAAAGCAATACTTTTTGTGACGTAAACACAAACACCAACAAAACTCTTTATATTTAAGTCTATGCTCAAAGTAAAGCTTCACAAATCGTTCCATTGTTGCCTAGCAACAGCAAATTAGAGTGACCCATATATACTGTTGCACTTCTGCTCGATGAAGGGTCACATTTTGCGTTTTCTTGCAAAATAACTCGCTATTTTTTCCTTCCACTGATTCTTTTTTTCCTCACGTCCCCTCAGGGCTTCTGCATCGGTCAAGCAGAATATTTTCCTTCTCTAAGTTTGAAATTCCATATTGAATTAGCGTGAAGATAAAAGTAAAAAGTTTGTACAGGTGTTGAAGATGGCAGCGAACACCCAGCACTGAGCGAAGCAGACGGGGTTTCCCGTGGCGGCATACTGCAGCAGGATCTTCACACTGCCGGTCCACAGCATCGGCGCCGTGCCCATGGAGAAATCATCGCTCCAGTTCCCCACCAACACGCCGTTATCATCCAGAGAGTTCATCTGAGGGCGGCCAAAGGTCAAAGGTCACAGAGATTTTTCATGTTTAAGCCCAACAAAAAGAGGCTTTGGTTTGATCCGTCTCACCATGCCCGACACGGTCCGGACCAGCTTCACCGCGTTGCCACGGCTGTCGATCCGCATCCGAGACGCATCCAGGACGTAAATACAGGCATCCAAAATCCCTCGTTCAAACTGGAGAGAGAGAGAGAGAGAGAGAGAGAGAGAGAATAAGTTTAGCTCAGGCTAGCGGTACGGTGAACATATGAATTATGTCTACAAGTATATAAATTCTGTGTGTGTGTGTGTGTGTGTGTGTGTGTGTACCTGTCCAAACACCCAGTTGCGTTGTGTTATGTAGTCACATGATCCCTGGTAGATCACGCCGTAGTCATTGAGGACGTATTCTTCTCTCTCTACTTCATCAGGCAGAAACACGGTGTCGTCTGCAAAGAGTCAGATTTACGTTTAATATGACTGAAAATCTGTGCTGAGTTTTTTCTCCAGATAAAAATGTTTATAGTTTTTCTCCGTTTACACACAAAAGATGGAACTCTGCACACAAGTCTGAAAACAGGAAGTTCATGTATGAAGGACTGAGGAATAGAAACCACGTCGTTTATTCACCTGGAAAACTGATCACCAATTACCTGATTCACACTTCTATTATGTGTCAGAGCAAAAAGAGCTTCAGGTGACCTCTGACCTCTACTGTGTTGGAAAAAAATGGAGACAGAGAGGAGGAGGAGGAGGAGGAGGACTGATTTACATGTAGATCTGTTCCACCGCACTTTATATTTTTATTTTTGTAGCCTACAAAAAACTTTTTTTTTTTTTGCAGTCAGCTGAACATTTTACTACAGCAACAAATAAATATTAGCTTTGTTAGCTTTTTGAATTTGTGACTGATTTCATCATTACATCATCGTGTTTTTCATCTTATTATCACTGTCAGTTTTACTAAAACAGGTAACACGTGTGTATCAGAACTCTGTAACATGCTGCAGCGTCTAGACATACATATGACTGGAGCTCATTAAAATGTGCGTTATATCCTATTCTAAAAAATATTTATATGATATATTCACAGTAGTATTTACACGATTTGTTCGCGATAATATTGACATGATATGTTTGTGGTAATATTTACACGATATGTTCGCAGTAATATTTATATGATATATTCACAGTATTAAATATGGCAGCAGTCTTTATACTGCATGTAACATAAAATTTCAACCTATTTTGGGCCAAAAAAACCTAAACTTTAAAAACGGAGAAAAGGAAATAATTTCTGCACGGTTTTATACATGTTAATATGTAACATGAAGCAAAAACATATAAACATATTTTGATGTTGTGTTTTAAATTTTTCACAGCAGTTTAATTGATGCTGTCAGAGATTTTCATATGATATTCATATGATTTTCATATGACAGCCGTGTGCCATTTTGGTGGAAAGAGTCAGTTTAAGCAAACAGAACGTGATTTTAGTTTCATTTTGCAGCAGATTTATGGAGGTTTGATAAAATAATTTTAACGCTTTTCAGTTTAGAGTTTAGAGAAACTGAGCGATAGTTTCAGGAAACGTGTTGAAACGAGTGAAAAAATGTAATTATGAAACACTTCAAACTGAAAGTATGGCTGCAGCTGATTGGCTGCATCTGATTGGCTGTGTCTGATTGGCTGCGTCTGATTGGCTGCGTCTGATTGGCTGACCTGAGCACCAGGCGTTGAACAGCAGGTACAGGTCGGTGCTGGTGTCTCTCCTGGTGCGCTGCAGCCCGTTGCGTCCCACCACGCACACGTACACGCGGTACTTCCCCACGATAGCGTCCGGCGTCGGCGTGATGCCCAGGACCACCTCCTCGCCACGCTTCTCCGCCACGCGGCCCGCCCAGCGACTTCCACGACGGGAGTTAAAGGTCACCACCACCAGAGAGCCTTTATGGACGGACGGGGTTTGGCCTGAAGGAGGAGAAGAGGAAAAGAGGAGATGGGAGGAGAAAAGAAGAGAAAAGAAGAGAAAAGAGGAGAAAAGAAAAAAATAGGAGAAAAGAGAAAAAAAGAGAAGAGAAAAAAGAAAAGACAAAAGAGGAGAAAAGAGGAGAAAAAAGAGGAGAAAAGAGGAGAGAGGTGGTCAGCTTTATTAGAGCCACATCAGCTGGTTTATGCTTAAAGGACCATACCGGTGATTGTGCATGTTTGAGCCTGGTATTTCCCAAAATATACCACTGTAGCGTTAAATTTCAGGTTGTTTTTCCTACCTTCTAAACTGCCATTGGTTTCAGTTCATTGCAGTGTTACACACACTTCAGTTAGTGACAGGTGTAAGCACACGTGTCACTAACTGAAGTGTGTGATGCTTGTTACCTAAGGTTGTTTATTGTTCAGCGTGTGACGTGGTGAAACGCTCTGATGGTGAAACGTTCCGCTGGTGAAACATTCCACTGGTGAAACGTTCCACTGGTGAAATGTTCTGATGGTGAAATGTTCCAATGGTGAAACGTTCTGCTGGTGAAACGTTCCGCTGGTGAAACGTTCTGCTGGTGAAACGTTCTGATGGTGAAACGTTCCGCTGGTGAAACGTTCCACTGGTGAAACGTTCTGATGGTGAAACGTTCCAATGGTGAAACGTTCCGCTGGTGAAACGTTCCACTGGTGAAACGTTCTGATGGTGAAACGTTCCGATGGTGAAACGTTCCGCTGGTGAAACGTTCCACTGGTGAAACGTTCTGATGGTGAAACGTTCCGCTGGTGAAACGTTCCACTGGTGAAATGTTCTGATGGTGAAACGTTCCAATGGTGAAACGTTCCGCTGGTGAAACGTTCCGCTGGTGAAACGTTCCGATGGTGAAACGTTCCGATGGTGAAACGTTCCGCTGGTGAAACGTTCTGATGGTGAAACGTTCCGCTGGTGAAACGTTCCACTGGTGAAATGTTCTGATGGTGAAACATTACGCTGGTGAAACGTTCCACTGGTGAAATGTTCTGATGGTGAAACGTTCCAATGGTGAAACGTTCCGCTGGTGAAACGTTCCGCTGGTGAAACATTCCGATGGTGAAACGTTCTGATGGTGAAACGTTCCGCTGGTGAAACGTTCTGATGGTGAAAAGTTCCGCTGGTGAAACGTTCCGCTGGTGAAAATTTCCACTGGTGAAACGTTCCGCTGGTGAAAATTTCCGCTGGTGAAACGTTCCGCTGGTGAAATGTTCCAATGGTGAAACGTTCCGCTGGTGAAATGTTCTGATGGTGAAACGTTCCGCTGGTGAAACGTTCCGCTGGTGAAACGTTCTGCTGGTGAAACGTTCTGCTGGTGAAACGTTCTGCTGGTTGAACGTTCTTCACGCTGTTTGACTTAAACTGAAATCATAAACATGAGGCACTGAAGCAGAAAAAACTCCTGATTAACTTCTGAAAGTGATGATTGAGTTGATTTCATGTTTATTTGGTCACGTAAACAGAATCTGCATCATGAAGTTTCACAAAGACGAAACGTGAAACGTTAAAAGATTTTCAGAAACATTTAAAAGTCGTTAAACAGCTAAAACGTTTAAATTAACATCTGACTTAATTACTTCATCTGTTTATTCAGCCAAGGCCAAAATCCTCAGTGTGTGTGTGTGTGTGTGCGTGTGTGTGTGTGTGTGCGTGTGTGTGTGTGTGCATGTGTGTGTATGTGTGCGTGTGTGTGCGTGTGTGTGTGTGTGTG
>VXCM01003608.1:59165-70430 GCA_014773175.1 Lucifuga dentata
TGTGTGTGTGTGTGTGTGTGTGTGTGTGTGTGTGTGTGCATGCCGTAGGGAGCATGTACTAATTAGCAGAAAGAAACATGTGGCTGCTTAACGATCTGACACTCATCTAATTGTTTGGGCGACTCTTAACGAGCATCTTTTCCTCTGCTAATTGCTTAATTACAGCGAGCTTAAACATTGTTAAAAACCTCATCGTCTCACACGAGCCGACTACTGAGCACGCTCTGTGACAAAAGCCACGCCCTTTATGTGTTAAAGGAGTACACCGGTGATTTTGTATGTTTGAGCTCAGGTTACGTTACCTTATATTTTCCCAATTTTAGAACTGTTTTTCCTACCTTCCAGGCTGCCTTTAGTTCCAGTTCATTACAGCCAACCAATCACAGTCAGGATCTGATTCAAATAAGCCAATCACTGCTCGAATAAGCCAATTGGGTCAATGAAAGTCCAAAAGCTCTGCTAAGATGCCAAACGATGGCGTCTTCCTGTTTGAACCATGATGAAACTCATGACAGCCAATCAGCGCTGAGCTCTGAACTCAGACTCACCAATCATCAGTTCCAGCTGGAAGTCGTCGCCTTCGGCCAGCGGGCGGCTAAAGGTCACGCACACGGAAAACTCGGCGCCGCGACGCACCACCAGGTTTAAGGTGTCATAAGCGACGGTGTGATGGTTCCGTTTGTTCACATGTTGACACATGTCCACCTTAACAACGGTCAGCTGGTCTGAGAGAGAGAGAGAGAGAGAGAGAGAGAGAAAGAGAGAGAGAGAAAGTTTTTTTTCTGGTGTTTCCTGTCTGACGGTGTTCAGTGGACGTCTTACCCCCGTCTCGTCCTCTGGGTCTGACATCAGAGACATCAAAAGGTTCAAATTCTGGAACATCATCATCCTCAGTGAGGTTAGAGCACGGAATCTGAGAGAGAAAGAAAGAAAGAAAGAAAGAAAGAAAGAAAGACATTTGTTGGTGTAATTACAAAATAAAAGTCAAAGTTCATTTTACTGTCAGTAAAACAGGACATTTGTCCGTCTGTGCAGCTTAAATACCGGCTCGTTGAAGCGTCCTCTGGTTCTGGAATGCTGAGACGGTCTGGACGACTGAGACATGCTGGTCAGAGGTCAAAGGTCACACTAAGGAAACACAGAGAGAAAGGTTCATTAAGAAACTAAAAACTAAAAAAGAGTGAGAGAACTTTAAGAAATTTACTGTGTGTGTTTGTGTGTGCACGTGTGTGTGTGTGTGTGTGTGTGTGTGTCTCACCTGTCTGTTGAAGATGTCTGTTGCTGNTGCACGTGTGTGTGTGTGTGTGTGTGTGTGTGTCTCACCTGTCTGTTGAAGATGTCTGTTGCTGATCCGTTCAGAAATGACCAGCTGAACATCAGCATCACTTTATACACACACACACACACACACACACACACACACACACACAAGAGAAAACGATCTCGACCTCGGAGGTCATCCTGACACGCTGCTGCTGATTGGTCAGATTACCCGAGTTTCACTTCCTGTTTACTTCCTCTGGTCGTCTGAAGTTTCTAACAGACAATAAAATACGATAGAACCACCGGCATGCTCCTTTAATGCTGTCTAAATAAAATAAAATAAAATAAAATAAAAACATCAATTTATCATAAACATGAAGATTTCTGATGCTGGTGTAAGTCAACACGTGTGTGTGTGTGTGTGTGTGTGTGTGTGTGTGTATGTGTGTGTTAGAAACACCATGAGGACATGATGGACAAACCAACAAAGGACAAGAAAAGAAAGGGAGGGAAACACAGAGAAAACGTGGAAAAAAGACAAGACAAAACACAAGGATGAGATGGACGGATGACATGGAGAAAAGAAAAGGACCCAAAAAAAAGAACAGGACATTATTAAAAAAAATGTGGAAGACAGGATGGAAGAAAAAAATATAAAAAAAAACCCAGAAGGACAAGTCAGGAAAAGAGGACAGAAGAAATGGATGGACTTGATGGACAGAAAGAAGGACATGATAGAAAGAATAAAGAAAAGGACAGGAGAGAAAAGGAGAGAGATTAAAAAGGACATTAGAGGGACAAAAGACAAGACAGGATGGAGGCAAAGAGCAGAGAGGAGGACAAGATGGTGCAGCACAAAGAGACAGAAAGAAAGGAGAGAAAAGGAAAGCAATGAAATCAGGAAGGAGACATCAGAAAGAGGACAGGAGGACAACAGAAAAACCATGGAAAATGGACAAAAAAAAAAAAAAGGNAAAAAAAAAAAAAAGGAAATAAATGTCTCCTGTTGACATTTTTATTAATTTTAACATGTTTTCAGGTCAGATTTAGTCTGACACAGGAAACAGGAAACAGGAAGAGGAAGTGAGAGCAGAGAAGGTCACAGTGTCACAACAAAAGCTTCTATTTTAGTTTTATTCAGTTAAATTTTTATTCCTTCAAAAATCATTTTTACTGGAAAGAAGGACAAATTTACTGTTTTTACACAAGAAAGAACTTTCCTACACACACACACACACACACACACACACACACATATATATAGTAGGTGCTAGATATACAGACAGACAGACAGATAGATAGATAGATAGATAGATAGATAGATAGATAGATAGATAGATAGATAAACAGACAGAAACTCACAGTGAAGAAGTTTCAGATTTTTAGGAGAAAGAAAGAAAGAAAGAAAGAAAGAAAGAAAGAAAGAAAGAATACCTAATTACTATAACTTGCTGGTTTTCACATGGTTCCCATCTTCCTTTAAGGTCAAAGGTCACAGAATCAGGTGATGTTGCTGTGATACAGATTAGGAGCTGATATGAGTAATCACTGAGTACATTTGCTGTACTGAAGTACTGGTACTTTCTTTGTACTGTAACTTTACTCTTCTTCTTTTTTCCATCTTTCTGTTTTCAACTATTTCAAAGCAAACAAACAAACAAGCAAACAAACACAAACAAACAAACACAAACAAATAAACAAACATGCAAACAAACAAACACGCAAACAAACACACAAACAAACACGCAAACAAACGAACAAACACGCAAACAAACACGCAAACAAACACACAAACAAACATGCAAACAAACAAACAAACAAACAAAAACTCCCAGAAATGGAAAAACAGTTTTTTTAATCTGAAGTGACACTTTACTTTTCTGAACAGTGAGTACTTTTACTTTTTATACACGAGTCACTTTACTTGTAAAACTTGTTTACTTGAGTAAACGTTTGAACAGAGAACGTTTTTGCGCGTAGTATTATTTTCTCAGTAGTACAGATACTTTTACTCAGTACTTTTGTGGCCTAAAGTTGCTGTTGCGTTTATCTGTCACCAGATGGCGACACTGACTCAACATAAAAATAAAAACAAACTAAAACAATCAAAAAAATAAAAGAAAGCCTCCAAATATCAGTGGAAAAAACTACACATATGAATGACTTTGGTTTGTATTTTTAATTTTCTAAAAATTTGTAGAAAATACTTTATATATCACGTGTCATGTCCAGGCCGCCGAACCTGAGGAAGGCAGGATTAAAGTCGGTGTTGTTGCAGTTCCAGGTCTGACCAGCAGAGGGCGGCGCTGCTTCAAAGCCGCTTTACAGGCTGTAATTGGGGCAGGAGGTGAGAAAATGAATGAGGCTCCTCCGTCTCCGATTGGAGGAGAGGAGGATGGATTCAGTTTGAAGGTCAACACAAAGTCAGACAACACACACACACATACACACACACACACACTCAGAAATGATAGAGTCAATGTCTTGAAATTAATGACATTACTGGACACCCAATTATTGTGTGTGTGTGTGTGTGTGTGTGTGTGTGTGTGTGTGTGTGTGTGTGGATTCTCCTCCTGCTGCAGCACTGCATCGCCTCAGGGAAACATCTGTGGAAATATGCAGGAGGGAGAGAGAGAGAGAGAGAGGTTTGTTTCAGATTCTGCTGACGTCAGCAGGAAGGAGAGGATGAGATCTCCCCTTTTTTTATCTTACAACAACACTCACACACACACGCCCACACACACACACACACAGCTGTAGTGGATGTAATTTGGCCTTGTTGTGTTTGATGTGTTGTCGTTTACTTTCTCTGTATCTTAAATCTTTTATGTTATTACATCCCATAATATTCATATGTAACCCTGATTAATTTAAATTAATGATTATGAGCTAATCTAATAACATTCCTATATCGTACAGCACGTCTTTAAATTCATCTGATTCTGCTTTATGTTGATGCTTACACCTGTATTTCATAATACTTCATAGTACTTTCCATGTACTTATATGATATTTCCACAGTACTATTACTCTTTTTCTTTAATATTCCCGTCGGTTCATGTTTTCTCTGTGATTATTTTAATTTTGTCGTTGTGCTTTATATTGTTTTTTATGTTGTTTTTCCTCTCTTTAATATAAACTATAACTCCTATAATATTCTCATAATAATGAATTATTAATGAATATGCTGTATTGTGTCTGTTGCTAATATAACTATAAATTGATTTAATTGTGTTTTATGGTGCTTTAACTATTTTAATATTATTTAATGTTCCTTTCATATTCTTACTCTGTCTCCTGATATTATTATTATTTTATTTTATTTCTGCTTTATGCTTTTTATTGTTATGAAATTGTTTTATCTGCAGCTAAAAATAAACTCAGAGCTTCTCCATGCATGGCTGACCTTTGACCTATCCTGGAGCAAAAATAAAACAGTCAAGAAAACTCATAAAAATAATAAAAAATAATATATGCTAACAGTATTAATATTAGAGGAGTTATATAAATATGTAAGTAGAAAATATATAAAGTACATTATGATTATTTAATATTCTATCAGAATCCTGAACAGAAAATATGAAGCATTTTACTTTAGTTAATTACAAATAATGATGTTAATTAAATAATGAACATTTTTGCAATAACTGCTGTTTTATAAAGAAACAGAGATGAAACTTCACAGAAACACAAAGTAACAAAGTACTTTTACTGCAGTACTTAAGTACAGTTCATACTTTTCCCAGCTACATTTATCAGTTCTTCTTCTTTCATTTTCATTTTTCTTTCCCTCTCTCATCTTTTTCATCTTTTCTTTCTTTCTTTCTTTCTTTGTGTCAAACAAAATAAATTCATATGAGAATAAAATGATGCCAGTAATGATAAAGCGAGGCTGAATTATGAGAGAGAGAGAGAGACAGAGAGGGAGGGAGAGAGAGAGAGAGAGAGAGAGAGAGAGGGAGGGAGGGAGAAAGCCCCTCCTCCTTTATTTCTCTATTTCTCCTCTTTTTTTCCTCTCCAGACGTAAAAGACGCAGGAGAGAGAAAGAGAGAGAGAGAGAGAGAAGAGGAGGAGGAGAGGAGGACAGCGAGGAGAAACAGCAACAAACGGAGGAAGAGGAGCAGCAGAGCGGATGTAGGAGTGTGTGTGCGCGTGCGTGTGGAATGGGAGGAATGGGAGCCTGGTCCTCCTCAGTCTTTCTGACTCTGCATATCGGTGAGTTTTTATTTTTCAGGTCTGAAGTTATTTCAGATTAAAAGCTTTCTGCTGATTTAAATATGAAATCTCTGTTTAGTTACAAATGAAGCGCAGAAGAAGTTCTATGTAATGATTAATCTGAGTTTATTTTATATGAAATGAACCGACAGACACAGATTTCCATGTCGCTGCTTTTTATTTTCATAGCTTTTAATTTTACAAAACTAAATTCGTTAAAATAAAAACGCTGTAAACGTTTAGCCTCATTTGGAGTGATTTTTGTGTTATTATCGGCTCATTTTAAATGATTTTGGTTTATTACCGTGTCTTTTTGAATGATTTTTGTGTTATTATGGGGTTACTGGAATGATTTTGGTGTTAGTTATTTGAATGATTTTGGGTTATTATGGGGTGATTTTTTTGGGTTATTATGGGGTGATTTGAATGATTTTGGGTTATTATGGGGTGATTTGAATGATTTTGGGTTATTATCGGCTCGTTTTGCAGCGTGTTTTCACAGCGCTACACTTCACGTTTGGACTGTGTGTGCGTGACACGAGTACGTGCGTGTGGAGTGTGTGCGTGTGCATGTGTGTATGTGTGCTAACAAGGGGAANCCCCCTTCCGTTTGTCCCAATTTGGGAACATTTGCTGCATATTTCTAGCTTAATAAGGGTTTTACTGCGGCTTAAAATAATAATAATAATACTAATAATAATGATAATAATAATAATAATGATAATAATAATAATAATAATAATAATAATAATAATAATAATAATAATAATAAATAACTATTTTATTTGTTTTGATTTGTCTCGGTTTTTTGCTCTTTGCTATGTGTGTTTTTTCTTTTAATCGTAGAGGACAGAAAAGGCCTGTGTGTGTGTGTGTGTGTGTGTGTGGGTTGTGTTTGATCCAAAAATAAAAAAAAAACAAATAGATCAAACCGGGTCCGTTTCCCGGTTTGGACGATTTGTGGCTCCGCGTCCCGCTGCACCGTCACACCCCAAAATAACGGCAACAAAACGGAAATCAGATGAAATACGATTTTATGATTTTTTTTTTCTCTGTGAGAAAGAAACCGAAAGAATCACGGATGAACGTTTTAATTTGTCTCATTCGGTGCGAAAATACGCAGCGAACCGACTTTATTATATGGAAACGGTGTGTGTGTGTGTGTGTGTGTGATGTGTAGGAGAAAAACACTCNCCGACTTTATTATATGGAAACGGTGTGTGTGTGTGTGTGTGTGTGATGTGTAGGAGAAAAACACTCCTGACCAGATTAATGTCTGGAAACAGTCAACAACAAAAAGATGTAAAATGAAGAAAAATATGAGAAACATGTTTGGAGTTTCTGCTGCTGTGTTGCATAACGGAGCTGTGGAGGAGTGTGTGTGTGTGTGTGTGTGTGTGTGTGTGTGCGTGCGTGTGTGTTTGCTGGTAGCAGAGAGAAATGCTGAATTATTCACGACGCAGAATCCTCCATGGTACTATTGTTGGAGAGAGAGAGAGAGGAAATGGAAGAATAGAAGGAAAATGGAGGAATAAATGTTTTGTTGCTGTTCTGCAGTTTTCGCGTAAAACCGAGCAGCAACGAAAAAGCACGAAGCAAAATCCAAATCAAGCCGAGATCTGAAATGACGTCACAGGAATAATTATTCACAAACTGAATAAAATAATTTCTCTTCCTTCATGTTCAGATTCTAATAAAAAATAATAAACTTCAGCTTCATTCTGATTCTGATTTTATATCTTTATATTAATTTTGATCAGGTGGTTTTATTAAAGTTTATTTTTGCTGTCAGAGCGAAATGTTTATTAAAGCTTTTAAAAATGTAAAAAAAACAAAAACCTGCAGAGTAAAATGATTTTAGTGATTTTATGTTTCAAACAGACGTTACAGAGTTTGTAAAACTAGTTCATTTTTAGTAATAATTGAAACTGACGTAACATGAAATTTTATTTATTTTTATTGTCCTAGAAAGCTTTTAATTTGTGTGTATGTACACATGAAAATTATTTCGTGTGTGTGCGTGTGCGTGTGAGGTGGGTGTGTCTGTGGAAGCACCAACACGCTGGTTTTGGCACTGATGCACTGCAGGCAACAGTGTGTGTGTGTGTGCGCGCGCGTGCGTGCGTGTGTGGCTGTAGGGTGAATGAGTGCGAGCGTGCACGAGAAAGCGTGAACGAAAAATGCGCGCGCGTCTGTGTCACTCCATCACTCCAACAGGAATAAACTCTGCAGGAATAAAAAAAAAATGGAGGGATGGAGGATAAAAAGAAAAAAATAAATAAAAGTTTTAAAGAAATAAACGATTAAAAAAAACAAAAGAGGAGAAAACAGAGAGAGAAAAAGAAAAGAAACGCATAAATACATAAATAAATAAATATGTATGGCGGTCTGTAGCTCGGAAATAGATGTCATGTATTGAAATATTAATTAGAATAACACACAAATAAGATTATATTAAAATAAATATTGATAAATAACGACGGGATGTAAAATGACACAAAATCAGAAATAAAAATATCTTAAAACTGGAAATCTGACTTTATAAATAATAATTTTTGTTGAATGTGCTTTTATTTGTGATGTTTATAAAGTGAAGTTTTATACAAGATAAACATGTATGTAAAATAAAACATACACGCTAAATGTTTTAAAATGGAAATCATGTCAGCAGAAAAAAAGTGATTTTTGTGATTTTAGTCAAATTTGAAGAAAATGTGAGGATGTGATGGAGAGAAAAAGAAAGAGAGAGAGAGAGAGAGAGAGAGAGAGAAAGAGAGAGAGAAAAAGAAAGAGAGAGAAAAAGAGAGAGAGAGAGAGAAAAAGAGAGAGAGAGAGAGAGAAAAAGAAAGAGAGAGAGAGAGAGAGAGAGAGAGAAAGAAAGAGAGAGAGAGAAAAAGAGAGAGAGAGAGAGAGAGAAAAAGAAAGAGAGAGAGAGAGAAAGAAAGAGAGAGAGAGAGAAAGAAAGAGAGAGAGAGAGGAGGATGCAGCATTCATTTCATTCATAGATTTCGACAAAAAGAAATGAGAGAAAAAATGTAGAAAGAAGGAGAGATGAATTAAAAACAAAGAAAGATGAGAAGAAAAGAAGAGAGAGAGGTGAAAAAAGAGAAAAAAGAGGAAAGGAGACAATGCAGCGATGACAGAAAGATGATGTAATGCCTCATACAGAGTTCTTCTCATTCATTTATAGAATCAATACTAAAAGCTTTCAGTATAAATATTACAGCAAAATATTACAGACATAAAAAAGCAGAAATATGAATAAAATATAAAATGCTTCAAAGAAACAGAAAAAATTATGAGATAAAATAAGAAATCAAATTTTACAAGCAGATGAGATATAGATGTAAGGACGTGCATTTCTCTATAAAACAAAGTGTTTATAATAATATGATGCTGATCAGTTAAACAGTAAAATATTTTGTCTTATGTTCACTTTAAAACACGGTTACAGCAATATTCACTTATTATTATCACTTATTATTATTATTATTATTATTATTATTATTATTATCATCTTATTAATACATCCAAGATGACAGTTAAAGGAATATGAATTTAAATAGAAACAAACAATCATCTTTACTTTTATTGTGCATTCCTGGTAATATCAATAAAAAATCAAATCTAAATAAATCAGAAAACACGTCATGGACCAGCTGGCTGATGTTTCCTGATGCACAATAAACATATGATGTTAAAAATTCATGAAAATGGAGTTTATCTGTTTGTGCAAAGAAACAATTCAAACTGTACAATTTTAGGAGAATTTTTTTTTTTTTTTACTTTNTCTCTCTCTCTCTCTCTCTCTCTCTCTCTCTCTCTCTCTCTCTCTCTCTCTCTCTAACATGCATGTCGTGTCCTACACGTCATGCTGTGTTAGTCCACGGTTTGATGGAGTGGAACAGGACAGCAGGCGTGTTATTATCCAACCAATCAATCAGCCTGATTCCCTGCTTAACCACACACACACACACACACACACACACACAATGTTTTTCTTTNAGCCTGATTCCCTGCTTAACCACACACACACACACACACACACACACACAATGTTTTTCTTTACTCAGTATTACTGATAGAATTGAAATTGGAAAAAAAAAGAAATTAATTGCTTGTAACAATAATAATTAACACAGACTGCAGGTTTAAACTCAACATCAATGATCAATATTCAATCAATAACTAGATGATATCTTATTAAAAACATCTTAAGATAAAGTCTTTTGGGAAATAAAGGAGAATTAGACGGAGCTGCTCTGTTACACACACACACACACACACACACACACACACGACTCATCCATGTTTCTGTGTTCCATTCATGTTGCTGCTGCAGCAAAACAGCTTTTAAACAGTAAAGCTGTTTCCCATCAGCCCCTGCTGCTGCTGCTGTCTGGTCATGTGACAGGCAGGGGGCGCTGTCCTCACCAAATACAGTTACATCAATATACTGTATACACTGTAAATACTATTACATCAATACTATTACATCAATACCATTACATATTCAGTAATATTGATGTAATAACAGGACACTGCTGCTGCTTTTGAAGTTTGTACATTATGTTTGGTAAAGGTCAGAGGTCACAGATTTGATGCCATGTTTTCTGTTTTTTGGTAAAGGTCAGAGGTCACAGTTTTGTTGCCATGTTTTGTGATTTTTGGTATAGGTCAGAGGTCACAGGTTGCCATGTTTCATGTTTTTTGGTAAAGGTCAGAGGTCATGTTTATGTTTTTGTCTCCGCCCCCTCCAGTCTCCGCCCTGCAGACGCTGGTCTCCGCTGGTCAGTGCGACTCCGTCTTTAAAGGGTTCTCAGACTGTCTGCTGCAGCTGGGTGAGAACATGGCCAACTATCCGCAGGACCTGGACGACAGGGAGAACCTGCACAAGATCTGCACGTACGTGTGCAACACACACACACACACACCTTAAAGGACCATACCAGTGGTTTTGCACGTTTGAGCCTAATAAATACAACCTGCATACATGTTATGTTACCGACAACTATTTTCCAAAATTTAAAACCATATTTTAGTTTTCCTGTTGTTTTGGCAAATTCTCTAATCTTCCAAATCAAACGTTCAGGTGATACACACACCTTAAAACTCTTCTTCTGCTAACACTGAGACTCAAGTAGGAGACACGGTTGTTTAAATTTCTTGGTAAAAAGCATCTTCTGCTGGGACTACTTTCTCTGGTGGAGGCATACATTTTTTTTTCCTGTGTATTCCATGTTGTATCAACTAAAAAAGTAACTTCGATAAAAAATTAACCAGATGTTTGGTTTTGATGGATTATTGATCTCGAGCATGTTTCAAGTGTCTGCAAGTTAATTTTTATACAATACTGTAATGAACTGAAACCTGGAAGGTAGGAAAAACAATTCTAACATAGTTCTGGAAAATGGTTATTAGGAATGTAACATGCATGCAGGTTGTATTTACTGAGTTCAAACATGCAAAACAGCCGGAATGCTCCTTTAATCTGCTTGGAGTCTGGAGCTTTCCTCTGAATAACTGCTGATGTTCCTGCAGCGCGGCGTCAGACTTTTGGAACGTAAACTAAAACATCGAAGTTCCAGCGATGTTCCCTGACCTGCGTTGTGTTCCATGAAGGTTCCAGAAGGTTTTTCCTGGAAAGTTTTCTGAACAGATCGAGTTTGATGTCGATTCATTAATGATGCTGGAAAATATCCATCCAGCCCCCACGCACAGCCTTCATCCCACCACCCACACCGGGTGGGCACCAGATGGCATGCAGCAAACCCCCCCCCCCAA
>VXCM01003608.1:70470-82970 GCA_014773175.1 Lucifuga dentata
CCTCCTCACACACACACACACACACACACACACACACACACACACATGCATCTAATCCAATCTTCCAATCTGCTCTTATTGATGTTGACCTCCTGACCCGAGTCGTGTCGATGGTATCTCTCTGAGCAATTAACGTGTGTGTGTGTGTGTTGCGGCACGCATCAGTGAGCAGGCTGGTGTCTTCTTTACATTGAGTGGGAGGAGGAGGAAGAAAAAAGAGGGAAGGATGAGGAGAGAAAAAGAGAGGAAGCCAAAAAGGACAGAAACATGAAAAAGGAGGAAAAAATCCAGAATATAAATGAGCAGAAAAAGTAAATTAGAGGAAAAAGAAATGAATAGTAAGAAGCAAGAGGAAGTAAAATGAAAGAGATGATGAAGAGGAATAAGAAAAAGGAGATGAAAAGCAAAGAAAGGAGGTTGATGATGTTTAAATAAAACATCAAACCGGAGTAGACATGAGGGAGGAAAGAGAGAGGGAGGAGAGGAGGTAAGGAAGGAAAAGATGGGAAGGTGGAAGGAATTCAAATAAGGAAGGAAAGAAGGAAGGAAGGAAGGAAGGAAAAGGGAGAGGAAAGGAGGGAAATAAGATGCCAAGAAAAATCAGTAATAAAAAATCTGGGAGGAAATTTTATCATAAAACTCGTTTTTCTGTTTAATTTCATGAATAATTAGCAGCTTCATGTTTTCTCTTTTCAACGCTGACAGCTGTTTGGGCTTATTTACCATAAATATAATAAACTAGACTTTCTTTACCATAAATATAATAAACTAGACTTTCTTTACCATAAATATAATAAACTAGAGTTTTGTCTTGGAGCAGGAAAAGGAATGTTTGGGAGCAAAATGAAATCAGAAATGAAACTGGTTTAAAATTATTTGTCCATTTTTAAACAATCTGAGTTAGCTGAATTAGCTCAGCTTCCAGGCTTCTGTCTACTGCTGCGTTCACGTGATAAGCGGCTAGCAGCGTGCTGAGCTAGGCTTTCTATTATTGTGTATTGGGAGCAGAGCGATGACTGCTAGCCTCGCAGTGACTTAGCATTGAACGATGTGGCACTGAGCAACGTAGCGTGGAGCGTCGTTAGCATTGAGCGTCATAGCATTGAGTGCATTGAGAGATGCTGCTGCGCCCAAAAGTTCATCCACGTTCTGACTGGTTTCCAACACTTAACCAATGAGAGAAGCTCATGAGATCAAAACGCTTCTTGGCATCAAAATCTGCGGTTTTTGTTTGTTTGGGTTTTTTTGGTTTGATTTCTTCTTCATGGTAGAAGAAGAGGCTCCTTCTGCCTCGTATCCATCGCTGTTTACTCCGGGCGCTTCATGATGACGCATGTTGCTACATCAGCGCGCTGAGGAAGGCGTCGGTATCGGGAGTTTAGCCAGCGAGGAAAGCCAGGCGCAGATTTCTCTCCACGCTGCAAACGCCACTTATCATGTGAAAGCAGCTTCAATTCTGAAGTCTTTGCTGAAGCGGAGAATTTTCCCAGCAAAATTATGTTGATTGTCAGAAGTGAAAGACAGTTTCTGGAGAAGACTCCATTTTCCATTTGAGGCCAAAGTTAGCTTTATTTCTGCTGCCAGATGAACGCGGCTGCTAATTGCTGTTGTAAAGCCTGATTTTTCTGAAGCTGCTCGCTGGTGTTTTGCAGACAGACTCTGGGATGGATTCCACTCTTGGCTTTGCCTCCTGAATAGATGATGTGTTGGTTTCAGCCTCCTGCAGCTCTAACGCTTGCTGTCTTTTCTCCTGCCAGTTACTGGGATAACTTCCACTCCTGCGCCACGACGGCGCTGGCGGACTGCCAGGAGGGGGCGACAGACCTCTGGGAGAAACTGAAAAAGGAATCCCGCAACTTGGATTTCCGTGGGAGTTTGTTTGAACTCTGTGGCGGCAACAACGAGGCCCCCAGGTCGTCCGAGGCCGGCGGCCTCGCCGTGCTGCTAAGCACGCTGCCCACCATGCTGACTTGGCTGGCGTTTTAACAGAAACAAGGAAGTGGGCAAAAATTCAAACAAAGAGAAAAGAAGAAAAAAGGAAAAACACCTGAATAAAAAAGAAAATTGAAAAAGAAAGATAGCTCTTCTTCCACGCTAAAATTACAACTTCAAGAAACGACTAAATTCATCACCAGAAATCAACAAAACTACGCCTGAGATGGAATCTTACCACAGCGTGACTGTACGGCGCCTGGTTTCCATCACAGGACATCTGCAGGCCGTCCTCCTGCAGTGCTCATCCAATCACACGCCAGCCTGACCTGCAGGTCGATTACATGAAATATTCAACATGCTGTTGAGCCGAAATGACGGCCATGATGAAAATTTGATGGATCCTCGCCCGCTTACCATTGTGGAACTACACAGTATTAAGGTCAACCATGAATTATTGATGTTTAGTAGGCTAGGCTGAGACACCATGTGACTGCTGGGTGCTGACATCAGGCTACACGTTAGGATTCCCGTACAGCCTAAGGTACATAAACACACGCAACGCCAGGCAGAGTTTAACTCCACGGAATCAGTAAGCCAGTCCTGCAGCACGGACAGATTTCCTTTTTTACTGCTCAAAGGTGACTCTGATGAGCCTGTAGGTCTGATAGGTTGAATGCTTTGTGGTGATGTAATATCTGCATTTTTATTGGCTGTTTGTTCCGCTCAGTCCTCGGTCACACCAGCTTTTATCACAGCAGCATGTCGCACCAAATCCAGTTTGTTTGAGTAGAATAGTTGTGATCGGTGGATTTATAATCTGTGGAGTACAAACTCGCTGAACTTTGACAGGTGAATTTGAGCCAACATAAGCAAAACGTTTTTCATTGGACAGAGAAGTGGAGTGGGTGGGGCCATGATTTCAGAAAAAAAAAATCTTATTATAAAGTCAATTTTAAAGTTTTTTTCTTAATGCTCTCGTCACACTAGAAATCAGTGTGACTAAGTCACTTGTTGTCGTGACGATAGCAAGTCATGGAAGCTACGCAACATTAGCTAAATAGCATGCTAGCTTGCCAACAAAAAAACAAGCTCATTTAAGATGGCACACAGTTCCATCAGGACTATCAACCAGCACGGAGATTTTCTCTGTAACCTTTAATTTGCCTAAAAATCAGCTTCCTGTATTTTAGGCACCGCCCCCTCAGATGTCACAGCTGATAAGATGGTTTGCTATTGATCATCAGTGCAATTCTTTTGTCAAAGTTCACCAAACTCGTCCCAGTTTTTTTAAAATTTGAATACAGTTTTCATCCTGGAGCAAATCTGCTGATCACTGCGGTTCACTAAAATTAATCCCTAAAATATCAATCATCAATGCTGCAGCGATCAATAATCTCTGAGCAGAATCCATCACACGCTGCCATCATGTTGTCACGCGTTTACATGGAAAGTCCAGTACAGAATATTCTTAGCATTAAAAACCTGCATTACATCATCATGATTTGAAAATTGAAAACCAGCGTAACTAACGGGTTCCAACGTTCTGAATATCGCAAACCGTGAAGAATATCTAAATAAAAATAAACTCTTTGTGAATACAGAACAGAGTCTCGCTGTCAACCTGAAGGTACAGTCAAGTCTCATTTTGGTTTTAAATTTAGGAGCTAACTAGCTTAACTAGCTTGCTATACAGCTAGCTGATGCTAATTTCCAGGTGAAGGAATCAGTTTGTGGTGTGACCGCAGCCTCGCGTTGAGCTCGGAGCAGCAGCGACGTAGCAGAGAGTTAGCACGATTTTTCATTCAGAAGAGTTTAGCCTGCATTAACCTGCACGCCATCAGTTCAGACAGGAAGTGAGCACGAAATCTGACGAGTTACTCGATGTGGACAGAAACATTCCTGCAATAAGACAACGAGGACATGAACAACATCTAATTTCACATCTAATTTTAGCAGCATAAAGTGGCTCAGGTTAGCAGCTAATTATAAATGTGGTTCAGGTTAGTTAATGGCTCATTTTAGCAGCTAAGTTTTGGTCAGGATAAGAACGGTTCTGTTTATCATGTTTAGCAACACGGATATAAATGTTGAAGAAGTGGAACGGTCAGTGATGCCTATTTCCTGAAATCCCATGAAACCCGTCAGAGTTAGCGTCTGCATCACGTTAGCAGCTTGTTAGTTTTCAGGTTGTGGCTGATTTTCCTTTTTCTGTCTTGTTTTAGAAATGCAGCCGTGTGAATCTGTTACTGAACGAAAAACGATGTTTAAAATGACGACAGCAATATGAAGACACGACTTCATGGCCAGTGTAGCTAAAAAATAAATCAAACCGTGGCTGAAGAGTGATACGACTGTTTCCAATTAGTACATCGTAGACGGCGTTATTTTTCTGATGTGTCATTCCAGAGTCCGACTAACAGCAAAAATAAATTCTTAAATGTCATTATTTTGTCTTCCAGCTGGTGGCGCTGTGCTGGACCAATCTTTCACTCTTCCTCTTTGGACTTTATATAAAGCAAGCACCACCATCAAAACAGTTTAGAAGCTCCGCGCTAATGCTAAAGCTAGCCAATGACATTGACGCTATGCTTCCACGCAAAGAGAGAGGGAGTGACCGTAGCCGCTTCGATGCAGATGGCGTGTGTAGCGTGTAGCATGTAATATGGGTTTGGAGGTCATCCACACTCCTAGCATAACATCGATGTCACCATTGTTCTAGCATTAGCGTTAGCATTAGTGTTAGCTTGCTGAGCCATTTTGAGAGTTTGTCCCGGAAGACAAAGATGAAAGAGTTTCCGTGTTTGGGATTCTGGCACATCTGAAACGGCGCCACCTAGAGCCAACATTCCTCCTTTTCATGACGCAGTAATTCATACTCAGACGATATTTTAGTACGATGAGTCCCAACGGTATAGTAGCATCATAAAATACAGAAATACAGTCAGTAAACCTGAGAATATTCTGTCTGGTTTCTCGCTGAGGCACAGACCGTTTCCACTGCCTTCTGACGAAAAGATGTGTACTTCTATTTGTTTGTTGTTTTGTCTCTTTGTTTGTTTATGGGGAGTTAAAAAAATGGACTTATTCCAAAATATCTAAACAAGAGAATATGTATATCAAAGGATTTTCAGAAAAAAGAAATAAAGTTCTATTATAGATACTCTGTCCCAGAGAATTTTAACACCAGATTGATACTTTACAGATTATAGGCAAATGGCATATTTAAAAAAAAACAGATTGCTAAAATGATAAAGAATATTAAATAAAAATGGCTAATGTTTGAAAAAAAGTGTGTGGTTTTATTTTGAAATGGAGATACAATGGATTTTGTGAATGACTGAGAGGTTTGGTGGATTTAAGATGATTTACACACGCACACACACACACACACACACACACACACACACACACACAGGGATTTGGAGGTCGTTCATTATTAATGAAGGAGAATCCCTGAGCTGCTGCACATCTACATCTTGATGAAGAGGAGGAGGAGGAGGAGGAGGAGGAGACAGGAGAGGAAGAGGAGGAATAATGAGGAGTAAATATTAAAATAAGAAGCCAAAGATGATCATTAATTACCAGAAATGGGAACATTTTCCAACAAGGTATATTCCCATAAAAATAATCATTTCTGCAGAAATCTGTTTAAAGTTTTAGACTAATTTCTGTTGCATTTCTGTTTTTTTTTTTAAGCTATTATATTTAACAGGAATTTAAAAAAATCACATAAAACTTTCTGACAATGACATTAATTTATACTTTAGCTTAAACAGACCTGATAGCATTTAAAATGTTTTTGTAATATTTCATTCTGTACTGCTTTTATACTACTTTATGATGTCACTTTAAATCATCTGTAAAATTCTTGTTGTAATTCTTCAGGCGTGTTTTTCACAAATCTCATCACAGCTCAGATATGATACAGAAAAACTGATTAAAGTTAAAAAAAACCCAAACAAACAGATTTGACATATAAAGGTACGAGATGTGACGACTTGATAAAAGATTCAAACAAAGCTAGAATTGTGGTGAATCATATTTATATGTCCTGTGTATTCTTATAGTACTGCAGTAATATTTACACAGCTTAGTAGTGATATGAGTTGATTTCTAAGTATTTGGTGATATTTTATCATCAGATGAATTTTCCTGTATTTTCTGCTTTAGCCTCTCTGAGCTGCATTTCTTCAGCAGGACGTGTGTGTAAGATTGGTGTAATGTTCCTTTAAGGCCTGCTGGTTTTGGTATGTAAATGATGGCGTGTTTAATTGCGTGCTGAAGCTCTCTGGGGAAAAACTGGGTTTCTGCACGAACGTGAGGAGAGAAGAAGCAGCAAAACATTTCCATTCATCATCCGTATTTTTAACTCCGTTACCGCATGAAAAAACATCAGCTTCATACGCTATACTTAAAGGACCATGCCGCTTATTTTGCATGTATATCCAATAAATCCTACCCACATACACGTTACGTTTCTGACAACCATTTTCCAAAATAAAACTGTATTTTAGTTTTCCTGTTATGTTGCCAAATCCTCTAATCTTTCAAAATTAAACTTCAGCTGTTAAAATTCGGAGAAGAATTATGGCTTCAATTTTTAAGATAAGAAAGAAGCATTTAGTCTTCCTCTCCTCACCGCAACGTAAAGCTGCGAGGCGTTCAGATAAGGTTCCATGTAAACAGGATGTAGTTAGATGCAGCAAAGACAGAAAAGGAAGAGAACTGTTATATTTTACATTTTATTATTATATTCCATACTTTTACTTTTTTAATACTTTTCTGTTTCATGATTTACTTTTTCACATTTTAATCTTTTGATCTCATTTGATCTTATGCCGAGTTGACTTATATGAAGAAAATACCTTTATATTTAATGTTTTTATTTTGCATTTTATATTTGATGCTGCTTTTATATTCAAAAAAAAAAAAAAAAAAAAGAAAGAAAAAGAGGAACATCATTTTTCTGTGACATGCTGATAAGATCTGATGAGCCTTAATCTGATCTATATTTTACTGTTTTTGATATTACTATTGATTACTGATGATTTTATTACTGGTTGATTTTCTATTGTACTTTCATTGTCATAACAAAATGTTTATAATTAATGTTCAGTTAAAGAACCAAAATTACCGTATAAACCTGACTATAAGCCTGATATTGTTCCATCAGTTTATTAGTTTAAATTCCCTGTGTTTCTGGGTATTGTCATAGGATTCCTGTGATTTTCTGAAAATAATCCACGTACCGGTAAACATGATAGCAGCTGATTACCGTAACTGACCAATCACAGCAGAGCTTACTGTGCTGATAAGATGTTTAGTCAGGNGCTGATTACCGTAACTGACCAATCACAGCAGAGCTTACTGTGCTGATAAGATGTTTAGTCAGGAAACATCTCATCCTAAGGTCTGATTTAAACTAGTTTCATGGTAGTGGTAATGGTAGTATTTCTGTAAATTTCCTTCTCTGGGATCTGATCTGAATTTCTCGTTATAAGCCGACCCCCGATTTGGTAATAAAAACTTGGTTTATACTCGAATATTTACGATAATTTCCAAGATCGTGCATGAATCATGCATGAGCAGACAACCTGCACGTCATAATAAAACTAACTAGCCAATCAGAAGTGTTAAAACAGAAACAGCCTGATGAAACGTATAAATGCTTCCAGGCTTTATAAAATCGCTGAGCGAAGCCTCGGCGGAGGTTTTTCAGGGATTTGAAGGAGATTTTTCAGGAGAAGGATGACGGCTGATGTTTCTTAGCGTCTTCAGAGCGCCACTCTGACTTTAAACAAGAAAGAATTCTCAGAAACACTCCGCACAGAAAAAATCTGACTTCTTCTCCTTTGGTCCTTTAATTTCTGTTCTGTAAAGTTTTCCTGCTAAATTGAATAAGTAAAGCTTTTTTTTTTTTTTAAACTTTTAACAGAAAGAACAAATGAGCGCCTCATTTTAGGGAATAACTTCCTGAATAATCCCTCTGGATGACAGAGCGTCCAGCGTTTATGAGCCAACTGGGATCAATAACCTCAGGTGTTAACGGACTACTTTTACCTGCTACTAGCGCGGTAACGATCAGTAAATATTAATCCAATAAGAGGGCCAATTTGACGACAGGTTACTGTTTTAAAAAGATATGTAGCGTCATTGGCTAATTTAGTCTGCGTAAGAGTCTGATACAGAGGTTATTAATTTAAAGAAGCTAATTAATCACCTCAGTCACCTCAACAACCCGGGTTAGTTAGTCATCGTAAACGAGGCATAAGGAGAGATTAATGATTGATAACTAATAGTTGCCAGGAATTAACTTCACAACACAAATAAGAAAGATGTTGCATTCTCTGTGATGTTTATCTAAAGCGTGTTTCAATTCTCTACAAGTTGATTTTTATAACACTCTGAAACCAATGGCAGTCTGGAAGGTAGGAAAAACAATTCTAATATTCACCGCTCCAGTAGTACATTTATAGCAGTAAGAGACTGTCTGCAAACATGCAAAATCACCGTTATGCTCCTTTAAGTACATTTAGGAGATTATTTAAAATTTGAGTTGTTGAATTTTGAAATTTGGTAACTTTTTCTTTGGTAATTTTCGGACTGTTACAGCGTCTGAGCACAGAATCATATCCATAAAGCTCCTGATGCTGAGGCGGCGGTCGTGAGAAAAGAGGACGTGAGGAAAACCGATGTGGAGCGTCTCGTTAAAAATGGATGCAGGGAATCCTGCAGGAGCTGCAGTTGTTGTTCATGCAGCCCGCTGTGAAGCAGCAGAGTTCTGCTTTACATCAGGTCACATGATCTGAGGCAGATTACATGAAACATAAATCACATTTCAGCTTCACAGCATTATAAGGTTTTCTGCTTCAGTCTGGACTCAGCGACCAGGACAAGTCCCTGGAGGACACAGGGGGGACAAGACATTGTCCAAGTCCCATGTCTAGACTTAGGACTTGATGCCAAGACTAGAAGTGAAACTCGATGACTTGGTCAGTCTGAGCGCTCAGCACAGCGTCCTTTCTGATCCACCAATCAGTTTCCTGCTTTTCCAACTTTCAAACTGATGACTGATTTTTGTAATTTTGAAGAAAAACCTAAACAAACTTAAAGCTACACAACCAACAAAGACAGAAAAGACGGAACAGACGGACGGACGAAGAGAACAACATTTTCCAAACAGGATGAATTTCATGTGGAAAAGCTGCAGGAAAAACATCAGGTAATGAAACGATGAAACGCAGCAGCTGTTACTGCATTTCCTTTAATTATTTTGGACTCAGGGAACAAGTGTGTGTGTGTGTGTGTGTGTGTGTGTGTGGTTGGGGGAGGGGGTCAAATGGGGAATCTGCCAATACCCCAGAGAGCTGTCACTCATATTTTCTCATTCTCACATGAAGAGCATGCAGCTCTTCATCTTCATCTTTGTCTTCATCACCGACAACCAGATTAAACCAGAAAAAAACGGAATAAATCATCAAACCGTCACGGAATTAATAACCTGACAGATCCAATAAAATGATTTCTTCCTTCTTATTCCCTTCTTTTCTATTCCTTTCTCTCTCTTTCTGTCATTTCTTTCTCTTTTCCCTCTGTTTCTTTTTTCCTTCTTATCTTCCTTGTGTCCTTCCTTACAGCTTTCCTTCCTTTCTTTAACTGGTCTGAAAAGGAGAAGAACAGCAGAAACGAGTATTTTGCATTTCAGAGCTCTGCCTGTTTTCTGGTTTATAGACTGAAAGCAGGCCGATGGCTCGCCTCTGCAGAGAAGCTGAAATAAGGGCGTTTCTCTGGCGTTTGGCTGGCGCTGAAATGGAGCGGTAGGAGCCGAGCCCCGGAGGACGACAGCAGAAAGGAAGCAGCAGGAATTGAGGCCGTGAGCTGGTGTGAGGGTCGAGCTGCACGTGGACAACGCTTTTAGAAGCTGAAAGTGAGTTTGCTGCCGTGTAAATAGGTCACGGCCTGAATTCACGTTCGGACGGCGGCTCGCGCCTCTAACGGCTTCCAGCCACCAAGCTTCAGGAGATCCAGCAGAGAGAAGAGACTTTGGATGCTTCAGACCTCCATCCGACGGAAAACAGGAAGCTGTTTGCTGCCTTACATGCTTTGATCTGGTTAAACTGGATGAGGGTTCCTTCATATGATTCATTCGTACGGTTCTTTTGTCCAATTTGTTCGTACAGTTCAGCCATATGGTTCTTTTGTACTGTTCGTTTGTACGATTTGTTCGTATGGTTCTTTTGTACAGTTTGTTCGTATGGTTCATTCATACAGTTCTTTCGTATGATTCGTTCGTACAATTCTTTCGTCCAGTTTGTTCGTACAGTTCGGTTTGGTCATATGGTTCTTTTGTACAGTTCATTTGTACAATTCGTTCGTACGGTTCATTCGTACAGTTCTTTCTTACAGTTTGTTCATACAGTTCGTTCGTACGATTCATTTGTACGGTTCTTTCGTCCAGTTCGTTTGTACAGTTCAGTTCGTTCGTATGGTTCTTTTGTACAGTTCGTTTCTACGATTTGTTCATATGGTTCTTTTGTACAGTTTGTTCGTACGGTTCGTTCATACGAGTCTTTCGTACAGTTTGTTCGTATGGTTCATTCATACAGTTCTTTCGTATGATTCGTTCGTACAATTCTTTCGTCCAGTTTGTTTGTACAGTTCGGTTCGGTTATATGGTTCTTTTGTACAGTTCATTCGTACAATTCGTTCGTACGGTTCGTTCGTACGATTCATTCGTACAGTTCTTTCTGACAGTTTGTTCATACAGTTCGTTCGTATGATTCATTTGTACGGTTCTTTCGTCCGGTTTGTTTGTGCAGTTCAGTTCGTTCGTATGGTTCTTTTGTATGGTTCGTTTCTACGATTTGTTCATATGGTTCTTTCGTACAGTTTGTTCGTACGGTTCGTTTGTACGATTCTTTTGTATGATTCTTTCGTACAATTCTTTTGTACGATTCGTTCATAAGGCTCTTTCGTATGATTCGTTTGTATGATTCATTCATACGATTCTTTCGTATGGTTTGTTTGTACAGTTCGTATGGCTCTTTTACGGTTCGTTCATACGGTTTGTTGAGATCTGAACACATGAATCACATCCGTGTGCAGACAAAAATAAGGTTTTTGAGGAGGCAGTCTCAGTCTGGATCTGAACTCTGGAGCAGTTTGCTCCGAAAGCATCCACACGACTCCCAACTATTGATGTACTGATTGATTAGCAGTAAAGATGTAGATGTGGGTTGATATAGGTGTGTGTGTGTGTGTGTGTGTGTGTGATGATCTACCTTTGATCATCAAAAAGGTGGAAACACATCAATCTTAGCTAACACGTGTTCAGGTTTGAACATGTCTACAGGTTCACGTGTGCTTGTATGTTGTTGTATGTTCCTTCATATTTGCTTTGTAAGCAACAAACCAGGCTTCACGTGATGTTTTTGTCTCTTCTGTCGATTACAGGTTTGGCAGAAATGTCCAGATTTTCACAATAAGTTGTCACTCTGTTAGTAAGGGATCCTTTTTTTAAGTGCGTCGCTTTCGGTGGCAAATAAACACGCCATAACTGCAACATGGCTTCAGACGGCTGAGTTCCGTGTTTTCAGCTGCTGAGAGTTTCAGAACAGAAATGAAGCCAAAGTGTCTGCCAGCATCGACAAAGCTCCGCCAGCAGAAACTCTGGCTGCTGTCAGCGTTCAGATGCTTGGCGAGTAAAAATAAGACCTTAAATCAGCGGCGAACGGACGTTATGTAAAAACATGGCGTTTAATCAGTCTCAGTCACTCAGCACGGCCGTTAAAGACAACAGCTCCCTTGCTGCTAATCCACACGCCATCAATCCGCACGCCATCAATCCGCATGCCGTCAATCCGCATGCCATCAATCCACACGCCATCAATCCGCACGCCGTCAATCCGCACGCCATCAATCCACACGCCATCAATCCACACGCCGTCAATCCGCATGCCATCAATCCGCACTCCGTCAATCCTCACGCCATCAAACCACATGCTGTCAATCTGCACGCCATCAATCCACACGCCATCAATCCTCACGCCATCAATCCACACGCCATCAATCCTCACGCCATCAATCCACATGCTGTCAATCCACACGCATGACATCATCAGATTTGATGATGTCAGATACATGCAAGCATACACATGTACACACACACAGACATCTACACACACACAGACATATACACACACATGCATGCACATGTGCGCACGCACACACATACACACGCACACACTGTCCAGGGAGCACACTAATGTGTTTATTACATTCAGGCCTCAGATAATAAATGAAGAATAAATCAGAGGAACATCTGGAGGAACGACTTCATCAGCAGCAGGAGGAGGAGGAGGAGCAAACTGAGGAGGAAGATCAACAAAGAGGTTAAATACCAAGAGGGACAAGAAGAGGAGGAGGAACAAGAGGAGAAAGAGGAAGGACAGAAGAAAGAGGAGGAATAGGAGAACATGAATATCAAGAGAGAAGGAGAAGAGGAGCAGAAAAAGAGGAGGAAGAGGAAAACAATGAGAAGGTGGGAGATGAAGAGGAGAATTACA
>VXCM01003608.1:87970-105997 GCA_014773175.1 Lucifuga dentata
GCATTTGGATGCGTGTGTGTGCGTGTGTGTGAGAGTGTGTGTTGGTGGGGAGTTTAATCCCTTTGAAAGCTTAAATTAGAGTTTGCGTGTGTGTGTTGTGTGTCTCACATTTTAGTGTTAAATTAATGAAATGTTTGAACTTCCGTCTTTCTCCATGTTTTTTTTTTACTTCCACACAGAAATTTTTTTCATTTTAGGAGCTCAGAGATTCTGCTGTAAGATTATAAACAACACGATCAATAAAAACTACAAAACATAGAGTGAAATACAACACGTTTTCATTTGTGTTTCTTTTCCATACAGGCATTTCCTGTGTCATAATTAAGTGTAAAACATATGGTATATTACAAGCTGTTTGTTTTGTTTGAATGACTGAATTAATAGTTTTTCATTGTGACATGAATTTTTCTGCCACATTAAATCAAATCACGGCACGGTGAAAAGAAAAGATCAGGGGTTTCTCATTTCATGTTGTCCAGCAGGGGGCAGCATAGACGTGCCAATACTAAATACAAAGCCCTCTCATTTCTTTTTCTGAAGCTGCTGCGTTATCAGTGCCAGAATGAAAAAGAAAACACAGTCCAATCACAACGTGGGGGCGGAGCTTAAGGCGTGGTTTGTTCTGAACGTGCATTAGCAGGTGATACCTAACGATCATGTCAGGTCAGAGAGAGTAAAGGATGAGCATGCGGCTCTGTAGCAACGTGAAGAACACGCAGTTAGCATGATTTGACATGTAGAGGTTCACAGTTTCTGGTTCTGTAATCCGCATTTCCAGGTTCCTGATTATGGAGGTAACAGGAACGTGTACAGGAGACCGGCCCGGTTCAGCAAACCGGTAACGTCCCTTCATGTCCAGCTGCAGCTTCAAACTGTTAGCATGAGGCTAACTTGTTGCTGCTGTTAGCAAAGTTCGTTTTGTTTGTTGAGGAAATTCGTCTGTTCTCTCTGAAACCTCCNCCTTCATGTCCAGCTGCAGCTTCAAACTGTTAGCATGAGGCTAACTTGTTGCTGCTGTTAGCAAAGTTCGTTTTGTTTGTTGAGGAAATTCGTCTGTTCTCTCTGAAACCTCCACACGGAATAATATTAAACCACGCCTTAAGCTCCGCCCCCACGTTGTGATTGGACTGTGTTTTCTTTTTCATTCTGGCACTGATAACGCAGCAGCTTCAGAAAAAGAAATGAGAGGGCTTTGTATTTAGTATTGGCACGTCTATGCTGCCCCCTGCTGGACAACATGAAATGAGAAACCCCTGATCTTTTCTTTTCACCGTGCCGTGATTTGATTTAATGTGGCAGAAAAATTCATGTCACAATGAAAAACTATTAATTCAGTCATTCAAACAAAACAAACAGCTTGTAATATACCATATGTTTTACATTTAATTATGACACAGGAAATACGTGTATGGAAATGAAATACAAATGAAAACATGAATTCCATTTCACTCTACTTTTTTTAAATTGCATCCCTTATAAGCTTCCATATTCTGCAGACATCTGAGAGTAAAATTTTATTTTTAAAACATTTTCAGGGCCAAATTTAAAGAAATGTCAGACTTATTTTTAGACAAATCATGGTTTAAAGTTGGTCTAAGTTGAGGAAGTGACACGCAGGCAGAGTCATGTGACCAAACAGATTTAATCACGAGTCAGCAAAACATCCACAAATGATTTTTCACCCCAAATAAATGTTAAGAATAAGCTGATTTTGTTGGATTTGATCTGATCAAAAAGTTTGCTGTGTTTCTCTTCTTCTCTCTGTAACTAAAGGCTGAAACACAGGGGCTGATTGATAAGTTCTGAGCCTAACTCAGAGGCATTTCAGTTCTTTATTTTCCAACACGATCTCTTTCTAACTCCACACCTTTTATCCAAAAATCCTCCTATGATGTCATCATCTGAGGCCAAACGGCTTCCAGCTAAAGCCTGTTTCACGTTGAGCACAGTGGCTCTGAACAGGTTCAAAGCCACAGGTGTGTGTGTGTGTGTGTGTGTGTGTCAGTATCTGCCCTGCATGCCCAATTCGGTCTCCACGGCGTGTTCGATTTGCTGATGGACCAAGCGAACCTCCTGCTGGGTCAGAGTTCGCTCCATGTGGCGGTAGATGATGCGGTAGCACTGACTCCGCCTCCCGGTCCTGAGAGAGAGAGAGAGAGAGAGTACTTTTTACTATGCTAGATTTATTAGCATAGTAAAAATGCTAAATTTTATTGTATAGCCGTAATATGCAGAAAATAAAGAAATTTTCCTCTTTTTTGCTTATATATTAAGCGACTTTGTGTATCTAGAAAAGCGCTACATAAATGGCATGTACTATTATTATTATTATTTATGACATTAACAGATAGCATGCTAACGTGCTATCTGTTAAAAGTACAAATGCCATTAACATGACATTAATTTACGGTACTAAATTTTAGCACATTAGCATGCTAACAAGTTAAAAAGTAAAGCTAACATTACCATTAGTGCTGAAATGAAGTTTAGATATTTTGCCCCACTAGTGGTAAAGATGTAAGAAGAGCAAACAGCTGGAGTGTAATGAGCGTTTCACACATCACAGGGGCGCTAGAGTGCATTAAACACTTTATTTTCTGTTTGTCTTCATTATTTCCTCACTTATCCTCTTTTCATTTCCCTCCTCTCCATCTTTTTCCTCTCCTCCTTTTTTCCTGCTACTCTTCCTCCTCTTGATTCCTCTCCTCCTACCTCCTTTCCTTCCTCCTCCTCTTTTCCTGCAGGATGACAGGATGAAGAGCAGCACGATAAAACAGAGAGAGCTACAATAACTAAACACAACACTCTCTCTCTCATTCCTTCTCTATGTCGATCGCTCGCTCTCACAGCACCTGGTGAATTATTGAACATCAGTGGAAATGTCACAGAGAGAGAGAGAGAGGGCGAGTCAGGCTGTGAACCTTATAGAAAGTGAATGAACAGACACGCATGCAATTATTTGCAATGTGTCACATGGTGTATGTGACACACACACACACAGATTGTATGGTATTTCATGTGATGGAGTGTGTCATTGTTGAATAATTGATATCTCCATTATCCGTTCACATCGCTTGGGGGCAGGAATCAATACAGTGACACCTACACACACACACACACACACACACACACACACACACACACAAACACACACACACACAAACACACACACAAACGCACACACAAAGCAAACAGGATGTGCTGTAAATATGCACATTATGCATGAGAAATGTGTGTTTTTTTTTTTGTATGTCGATGCAAAAACACGGAAATGTTCCACAGGAGCTCAGGCAGGACAACGGAGCAGGAAGTCAGGAGAAGCACGGAACATGACATGATGGTCACATGTTCAGAAGAGAGAACATGTGAGTTTGGGTGAAAACTAATTTGCAGACGTGTCAAATTTAACATAAAAGAATTTCTATGAAGATGATGATGATGATGATGAAGAAGTTGATGATGAAGATGATGAGGTCATTACTCTTCCTGTGGTGAGGCAGATGTGGGCACAGAACATGTCAAACTTCTCTGTCATGTGTGCACGTTTAGGGTCACTTTCAGGGGTCAGAGGTCACATGGACTTGGCCTTCAGGCAGAGCGACAGCAGGTGTGTGTGAAGTGTGAGGTGACTGCAGCCATAACGGCAGCTGCAGATGCCGCTTTGGAGGGTCACCCAAGTGGTTGCACACCGCTCAGTTTTAGAAGCAACACGGACGGCGTTAGCGTGATGTAATGACGACTGGCCACACGAAGAGACAGGAAGAAGGACGTGTGTAGAGGAACAGAGAATGAATAAAGATGTTTTAGGGCGTTAACCAGCCGTTGTTAACGTGCAGCGCCAACGCCGAGTACGCGGTCGTCATGAATGCCAGGACACGTGAACAGTCCAATGTGGAGACGTCCACGTTAACGTCCACGTCAGCGTGAAGCAGGAAGCAGGAAGTAGGCCTCAGCAGTCTGACAGCCAGAGAGGAACGAAGCTAAAGGAACGTTACACCAGATTATCTGGAGACGGAGGGATGAGTGTGTGGGAAAAAAAGAGGAAAAAACAGATGGAGAGGGAGGCTTCATGAAGGGAGTGTTGAGTTTCATTCAGAAACAGAGAGAGAGAGAGAGAGAGAGAGAGAGAGAGAGAGAGAGGTAGGGAAGGAGGTGAAGATGAGGATCTCCAGTCGTTGCCAACGCCCTTGAAAGCCTCGTGCTGCTTTCACACGCAGAAGAAAAACAGGAAATCTAATATTCTAAGTGACTGGGGGGGAAATCTGCATCTTCTTCTCTAGTTTTCCCATCATCACCTGCTGCTGCTGCTTCTCCTCATCCTCCTCATCCTCCCTTTCTTTCCTACTCTACCCTTCTTCTATCTCTCTAAAACATACTCCTGTTCAACCAACCACCATTTCTCCTCCTCCTCCTTTATCCCCTCCCCAAATTACAGTAGTATAGGTAGCAGTATTTGATAGTATTTGATAATATTTGATTCTTGCTGACTGAAAATGGTCAAATAAATTCAGACTGTCAGGCTGATTTACAGAAATCTGAAGCTCTCCCTCCCTCTCTCTCTCTCTCTCTCTCTTGTTCGTCCTTCCTGCAGACATGGCGAGCTGCTTCTGATCTATTAATATATCTGCATAAATTAGTGGCTCTGCAGCTCTGAGTCTGCTGCTAAATCCACTCAGGATTCTGTCCACAGGAAAACGAACAGTCTGCTGCCCATCTCCACATTAAGCCCCTCCACGGCAAGGTCAAAGGTCAGGGATGGAGCCTGCTAACACAACTTTCCTAACATGCATGTCCAAACCATAAACTCTTTACACCCCATTCCTCCCCTCCTGCTCCTCATATAAAAAATTAAAAACCACGTGATCAGTTTATGACTCTGCAATAAAAGCATCTGATCGATCAATTGATCAGCTGATCATTCATTCATTCACTCATTCATTCATTTATTCATTCATTCATTCATTCATTCATTCATGTCCTCCAATCAGATGCATGCGTACAAAGTAAAATATATTTCTCTCTGAAACATCATAAGTGTGAACTGAAAAACACCTGTGACATCACTGATTGGGACGTGGCCAGGTGTGGACACACCTGAATGTTTTGACCTATAGGAGGCAGTGAAGAGGCGTGTGTGTATGTGTGTGTGTGTGAGAAAGAGAGAGATTGATAGAGAGTAAGAATTTAATTATTAACAGCACTGTCACTGTTAGTGAAGCCTGTCTGTCACACACACACACACACACACACACACACACACTGCTACTGAAGTCTCTGATCACCTAATCAATGTTTCAATAGGAGGAGAGGAGCCAGTCTGAGCTCATTAATTATTCATGAGGCAGGCATCTGATTGGTCCAGATTACTTTTCTTTCTATCCTTCCTCTTCTTTGACACTTTTATTTTTTCCTTGTTTTACTGTTCCTTCATCCATTCTTCCTTTTTTCTTCCATTTTTCCTTCTGATTTCTGTTTCCTTCCTCCTGTTTTCATCCTTTCGTACTTCTTTCCTTCTCGTCTTTTAATTTTTCCCTTTGTATCAGTTCTTCCTGTTTAATCCGTTCTTCAGAAAATTAAACCTAAACATCATTTTCACACTGATCAAACGCTCTGCCTTTTCCTGCCTGTGTGTGTGTGTGGACGTTTGTGTGTGTCGCCTACTGTCCATCTGTTGGAGCACCAGGAGACATGATGAGTGTTTACCATGACTCACACACACACGCACGCGCACACACACACACACACACACACACACACACTCCCCCTCCTCCAGCAAATGTCGTCCTTTAGCAAATTTTCATGATCCATCAGTCAAGTCATTAGAGAGAGAGAGAGAGAGAGAGAGAGAGAGAGTGTGTTTCTGTGTGTTTTTCTCTTTTCCTCCTGTCTGGATCTGACGTGTTCACCTGTTGTGATCACATGACCTGAGCAGCAAGCTGCTGCAGGTTCAGACTCATGACGTTTCAGAGGACATGAATGAATGAATGATCAGCTGATCGATTGATCGGTCAGATGAACCGATCACATGGTTTTTACTTCCTGTTTCCTGACAGCAGGTGACCTGGTTTTTATTCACGTATGTGTGTTAAAATGTTGAGTTTATTTCTGCTCACAGGCTGAATGCAGATGTTTTTTTATTTTTTCGGAGTCTGTCTCTCCATGTTAATCCGCTTGATATTGGCGGCGTGTGATTGGCTGCTTTGAGCTTGTCTTCTCCCCGCCTCCTTCCCGTTATCCTACTGAATAATTCAGACGGCTGTACAGCCGTCGGCCATTAGGTGCTCCTCGCTGGCATTTCCTCTCTGCTAATTGCTCGTTAAGTGTTCCACTTGACTTTTAACAGCAGGATAAAATTTTGAGAGTTTCGTTTAAGCGTCGGTGTTAACTGTTAGCGATCTGAGCTAACATTTCCCTTTAGGGACACAATGTCAACTTCCTGTTTGCAGCTTAAACGCATAAGAAGAATTTGATTGGCTTCACAGGTAAGAAAAGCACCTTTTACATCTCATTAATTATTGAGTAATGAGCTGCAGGTGCTGAAAAAGTTCATTACTGCCATCAGAAAGCTGGTCATGTGATCAGCGGCATCTGATTGTTTGATTGTTCACAGCATATCTCAAAATGTTATGGATGGATTTACATATTTACAATGACGTAAATGCCTCACTGACGCCTGGCCAGGTGAGGAGGAACAGGAAGTATCAAAGGTTATCACTTCCTGTCCTTTTATCATCTTACAGCCAAAGCAAATAACAGAAACTCCTCCTCCTCCTCCTCCTCCTCGTTAATCAGCAGCATCTTCTCACGGCCTCAAACAGAAACGACCGTATAAACCCGTCTGTAAGCCTGATGTTGTTCCATCAGTTTATTAGTTTAAATCACCTGTGTTTCTGGGTATTGTCATAGTATTCCTGTGATTTTCTGAAAATAATCCACGTACCGGTAAACATGATATTTATTTCAGCAGCTGTTTACTGTAACTGACCAATCACAGCAGAGCTTACTGTGCTGATAAGATGTTTAGTCAGGAAACATCTCATTCTAAGTTCTGATTTAAACTAGTTTCATGGTAGTGGTAAATTTCTTTCTCTGGGATCTGATCTGAATTTCTCGTTATTGATTCGTTAATAAAAACTCAGCTTATACTCGTGTTTATATGGTAGTTTTATTTCCACTGGGTTTGGAGGGTTTAAGAGCAGCTTTGTCCTACAGCGCCACCAAAAGTCCTGGAGTGGAAGTACGCGGTCGTACTGCATCAGGCCCACGTTCAGCATAAACCAGGTTTAGCTAACGGATTAGCTGTGTGGCATAAAGCTAAAGTCTAACGTCCTAAAATAACAGATAAACAGCTTTTTACACGCTCAGCATGACCAACATGACTATCACAAACAGGAAGTAAAGCTTCAAGTGGAAAACGTGTCAGATGTTCAGCTCTCTCTCTCTCTCTCTCTCTCTCTCTCACTTCAAGCCACTTCAGTTTATTGGAAATCACAGTGTGTGTGTGTGTGTGTGTGTGTGTGTGTGCGCGCACACTGTGGGTCGATATGAGTTTAAAGACAAACAGGAAAGCACTTGAGTGTGAATGAGTGAGTGTGTGTGTGTGTGTGTGTGTGTGTGTCTATTAATTGTATTAAGATGGAGGACAGGAAGGAAGAGAGCATCATTATCAGGAAAATGGAGGCACGAGTGCTTTTCCACCACCACAGGAAAGTGTGTGTGTGTGTGTGTGTGTGTGTGTGTGTGTGTGTGTGTGTCCAAGCCTACAATCCAATCAGACTCATTCACGATGCATTTACACCATCCCTTGGGAAACGTGAGCTCTCTCTGGTTCAAGTCTACACACGTGTGTTGAGGTGTTCCAGCATAATTTCCTTCCAGCTCTACACGTCTGTCAGCTCTACACGTCTGCAGCTCCACATGTCTCTCAGCTCTACACGTCTGCAACTCCACACGTCTGTCAGCTCTACACGTCTGTCAGCTATACACATCTGCCAGCTCTACATGTCTGCCAGCTCTACACGTCTGCAGCTCCACACGTCTGTCAGCTCTACACGTCTGCAGATCGACATGTCTATCAACTCTACACATCTGTCAGCTCCACATGTCTGTCAGCTCTACACGTCTGCAGCTCGACATGTCTATCAACTCTACACATCTGCCAGCTCTACACCTCTGTCAGCTCTACATGTCTGTCAGCTCCACACGTCTGCCAGCTCTACATGTCTGTCAGCTCTACACGTCTGCCAGCTCTACATGTCTGTCAGCTCTACACGTCTGCCAGCTCTACACATCTGCAGCTCTACATGTCTATCAACTCTACACATCTGCCAGCTCTACATGTCTGTCAGCTCTACATGTCTGCCAGCTCTACACGTCTGTCAGCTCCACACGTCTGTCAGCTCTACACATCTGCCAGCTCTACATGTCTATCAACTCTACACATCTGCCAGCTCTACATGTCAGTCAGCTCTACATGTCTATCAACTCTACACGTCTGCCAGCTCTACACGTCTGTCAGCTCTACACGTCTGCCAGCTCTACACGTCTGCAGCTCTACATGTCTATCAACTCTACACATCTGCCAGCTCTACATGTCTGTCAGCTCTACACGTCTGCCAGCTCTACACGTCTGTCAGCTCTACACGTCTGCCAGCTCTACACGTCTGTCAGCTCTACACGTCTGCCAGCTCTACACGTCTGCAGCTCTACATGTCTATCAACTCTACACATCTGCCAGCTCTACATGTCAGTCAGCTCTACACGTCTGTCAGCTCCACACGTCTGCAGCAGGAATTTAAGCTATATTGAACTCAAATTAATAAATACAGCAGATCCTGTCACGGCTCACAACTTATCAATCAATGCCTAAAGGCAACCTCAGCATTTTTTTAAACCAAAGAAATCTGTCGCGCTTCAAGGTTATTTTTAGGTAAATAAAAAGATTTTTTTCATTGAGTTGACTGATAAGTTCTGAGCCTGACACTTCATCACGCACCAGGCTCAGAACTTATCAATCACACATCCAAAAAGTTATAAAATAAAATTAATCAGACCTCCTAATTTTTTCTGTGTGTGTNGGTCCAGGTTTGCCAGTCTTGGACTTAAATTTTCAGTGTTCTCAGAGTCAGAGACGAACCGACGCTACAGCTACCGGAGAAACAAACACAGCGAGAAATTAAAGACGCTCGCCGTCTCTGCGCGGCGCTCTCCTCACGCTCGCCGTCTCTGCATCCTTCTCATTGACTTCCTGCTGAAGTGCTTCGCTCGTTGTGTTTTCTCCACTCAGCGCTGCTATTAACACACAGAATGACTCTGCTTTTCAATTACCAGCTGAACTCACACACACACACACACACACACACACACACACACACACACAAGTGCATAAAACAGACAAACACACTTTTACTGCAGAATTCCCTTCAGCAAGTGAGTCATCCAAAACAATATTTACTGACAGTCACTTTGTGTGTGTGTGTGTGTTTGTGTGTGTTTGTGCACATCTAGCATCATAACTGTGTTGAACTGAGTTTTTAAAAACCAAATTAAAAGTTAAAATCTAAATTAAAGCAGTAGACAATAACACTATCAGAGTATCTGTGTGTGTTTCTACCTGTGTGTGTGTGTGTGTGTGTGCGTGTGTGTGCATGCGTGTGTGTGTGACTGAACCCATCAACACACACATTGTAAGAGCACAGAGAGATTGATGAGGTCAGTGTGGATCTGAAACCCCAGAGTGTCTGGATCTGCATTCTGTCCTTCAGCATGCGCACACACACACACACACACACACGCACTCACACACAGACACGCACGCACACACACACACACAAACAGTTTTCTCTGCTGACCTCTTAGTGAGGATCATCGCCGTCTGTCACAGTTCAAGAGGAAATGACCAGAGAAGACAAAAGAGTTTAGCATGTTAGCATGTAATAGTTAGCATGTTAACGTGTAGTAGTTAGCATGTTAACATAGAATATTTAGCATGTTAGCATGTAATAGTTAGCATGTTATCATGTAGTATTTAGCATGTTTGCATGTAATATTTAGCATGTTAACATGTAATAGTTAGCATGTTAGCATGTAATAGTTAGTATGTTAACAGGCTAAAGTGAGTGTCTATGAAAAAGCTTTATTGCCAAGCTTTCAGTTGCAGAGCTTCCTCAGGGCCTATGACCTCCGACCTCTGACCATAAGCTTGGCAATAATAACAATAACAAAGCTTTTTACTCGTATTGGACCCGAGTGTGCGGCGCGCTTCTTTTCTGTGTTGTATCGTTGCTCTTTTTGCACCTCAGCTTTTTGCCGTGTGTACGGTGACCTTTCTTCATTTAACACGCTGAAGTGCAGGGAATCCATCATGTCACTTAGAAAGCATGGGTAGCATGTGAGATTAGCATGTTGAGCTTAGCATTTAAGTCTCTGGTGCTGTTTGTGGGTTAGGACAAGGTTCAGGCTGGTTAGCAACAGATTCCACGTCTGAAATATTGCCACACATGACGCATAAGATTTGTTTGGCAAATGACATCATTCAGGTCGTCTTTAGCAGTTTATAGCATCATTTCTCTTTCTGACATTTTAATACTGAGGCTCATGTAAACATTATTTCTGAAATTAAACAAAATGACAAAGATGCTAAAACTGACAGAACCAAAAAATATGACGATGTAAAAACGTTTCTTTCTAGAGTCAAAATGCAGTGGCGAGGATTTCCTCCAAAACCTCCAAAAAAAACTCCAAAATCTCCAAAAAACCTCCAAAACCTCCAAAAAAACTCAGAAAAACCTCCAAAAAACTTCCAAAAACCTCCGGAAAACCTCCAAAAAAGCTCCAAAAACCTCAGAAAAACCTCCAAAAAACCTCAGAAAACCTCCAAAAAGCTTCCAAAAACCTCCAAAAAAACTCAGAAAAACCTCCAAAAAACCTCAGAAAACCTCCAAAAAAAGCTCCAAAAACCTCAGAAAAATCTCCAAAAAACCTCCAAAAACCTCAGAAAAACCTCAAAAAAACTTACAAAAACCTCAGAAAAACTTCCAAAAAATCTCCAAAGACCTCCAAAAAACCTCAGAAAAACCTCCAAAAACCTCAGAAAAACCTCCAAAAAACCTCAGAAAAATCTCCAAAAAACCTCAGAAAAACCTCCGAATGCTCACCTGGAGCAACCCCAGCAAATCTGCTGACACGGCGATTCACAGGGCAGGACAGAAGGCGTGTGTGTGTGTGTGTGGGTGGGTGGGTGCGTGTGCATGTATGCGTGTGTGGGGGTGCATACATGTGTGCATGCATGTATGTGTGCATAATGTGTGTGTGTGTGTGTGTATGTGTGGGTGTGTGTGCGTTGTGTGTGTGCGTGTGCGTGCATGTGTGAATTAGCAGGAGGATGCAGACACGTCTCAGCAGTGTGTGTGTGTGTGTTCTAGTTTGACCATATGCATGTCAGCTGTGTCGGAAACGTCCACTAAGGTGGAATATCCCGTGTGGTCACACCTGTTGTGTGTGTATGTTGTTCATGTTGTTTTCTATGTTTGTGATTTTTAATAAAATAAGTCAAGTAAAGACGAACATGTATGATCTTCATGTTATTTCCTCTGTGGTTTTGTTTGTTTGTGTGTTCTTGTGGATTTGTGTCGTTTAAAAGTGTTTTTGTTCTTTTTTGTGTGTGTGTGTGTGTGTGTGTGTGTTTAGTGTGTGTTTGCANTTAAAAGTGTTTTTGTTCTTTTTTGTGTGTGTGTGTGTGTGTGTGTGTGTTTAGTGTGTGTTTGCATGTTTGCCAGTGTATGTTTTAAACTCCCTGATGTGTTTAGCATCTGTGTGTGCTAACACATGTTTATACTTATGTGTGTATTTTCTGTTTGTGTCTGTGTGTGTGTGTGTGTCTGCCACCATAACCTCTATGCTCAATTACACACAGATTACCCAGCAGCCCTTGGGGCTATGGCAGCCGGCGAGCAGCAGAAATAAATCTGGCCTGTTGTTGATACACAAGATGTGTAATACCCATAAAACACACACACACACACACACACACACACACACACACACGCACACGCACACGCACACACAGAGAATTAACAGGCTCCGGGGAGCCGCGCTGCAGGAAGCTAATATGAGAGGATTGAAGGTAACCTGGATAGAGAAGAGGAGAAAGGAGGGAAGGAAAGAGGAGAGATGGAACGTCTCTCCTCTTTTCTCCTCTTCCCTCCTTTCTTTTCCTTCCTTGGAAAAAAAGAAGATGGGGGAGGGGATGAAGGCGAGGCGATGAAAAGAGACGGAAAGGAAAGGAGATGAGGGGGAAAGGAGATGAGGAAACAAATGGAGGGAATGAGAGAGGAAAGAAAAACAAGAGAGAAGGGAAGAAAGGAAGGAAAGAGGGTAGGAAATATGAGGGGACAGAAAAATGAGAAAAAAGACAAGGAGAAGAGATGAGGAAAGGAAGAAGGAAGGACAGGAAAGGAGAGGAAAAAAGAAGAGAGGAAAAAGAAGAGGAAAGGGAAAAAAGAAGAGAGGAGAAGGAAGAGGAGAGGAAAAAAGAAGAGGAAAAAGAAGAGGAGGAAAAAAGAAGAGAGGAAAGGAAGAGGAGAGGAAAAAAGAAGAGAGGAAAAGGAAGAGGAGAGGAGGAGAGGTGACATTTTGAAAAGGTGAAGGGATGACGTTGACATTTTGTGAAAAGTGAGATAAAGTGAAACGTAGATTTCATTTAGAAAACAGGAAGTTCAAACAGACACGAGTGAGTGTGTGTGTGTGTGTGTAACATCGTTTCCATCAATTTTAGCACAAAAAAATCCTTATTTTTTTTACACTAACACTTTTGTTTTAGTCCATTTAAAGGACCATTTTGGTCGTTTTACATGTTTGAAATACAACCTGCATACGTGTTATTTTACTGACAACCTTTTTCTAAAACATACTGCTGGAGCAGTCAATATTCTAATTGTTTTTCCTACCTCCTAGACTTAATTTAACCAGTCCATCACAGAAAAATATTATATTACAAATCAAATAATATATTTTATTAGAAAAATTAGAGGATTTGTAAAAAAATTACAAGAAAACTTAAATACGGTTTCATATTTTGGAAAATGGTTATCAGCAAAATAACAGATATGCAGGTTATGTTTATTGGGCTTAAATACACAAAACAACAGGTATGCTCCGTTAACCACAGGTATGCTCCTTTAAGTCCTCCCTCTCCCGCCCACCTGACAGACAGCTCTGTCAGCGTATCGCAGGAATTACCGCAGAAAATGCAACTCAGTCTGACAGCTGAACGAACATACATGCAGATTTATTTGTATCATCAGCTGATCTGATGCTGCGTGTTTATACGGGTNGGGGGGGGGGGGGGAGAGAGAGAGTGTAGTACAGCAGAAAAGGTGAGATGAGGGTGAAAAGGTGCATTGCAGGTATTTTGTGCAGCAATTTAGAAGATATAATTGGGAAGAATCTCTCCCTCCCTCTGTCTCTCTCTCTCTCTCTCTCTCTCTTTCTCTCTGTTTCTGTCTCTCTCTCTGTTTCTGTCTCTCTCTCTCTCTCTCTCTCTACCTCTCTCGCCCATTCACTCATTACTTTTCTTTCTACACATTAGGTCTTAATACCAAAAGTCACTGTATATTAATTCATCATGAGACAGTCTGTTTGTGTGTGTGTGTGTGTGTGTGTGTGTGTGTGTGTGTGCGCATGCTGCACGATGGGAAAAAAGGTCACTATTTAAAAGACATTAAGACACAGATGATGAATTGTGTCCGACATTTTTACGCACTGCAGGGCCCTCACCACACACACACACACACACACACACAAACACACACACACACACAAAAATGCAAGGTCAGGCAAGTGTGTGAGTGTGTGCGATAATGTGAAAGAAAGAGTACTCAGCTATAAGGTACTAACCTCCCACTGCTGCCCTTTACTCACACACACACACACACACACACACACACACACACACACACACACACTTTGTAAAAAATGAGATGTCAAGACTAGGCGCCACAGGCTCAGAGGTACACACCAAGGACATCTGAGAGAAAGTGTGTGTGTATGTGTGTGTGTGTGTGTGTGTGTGTGTGTGTGTGTGCGTGTGTGTGTGTGTGTGTGTGTAAGTACTCCACTGTCAGGACTAAACAGTCAGTTTTAACAAACACAACTGTGTGTGTGGGTGTGTATGTGTGTGTGTGTGTGTGTAATTAAAAGTGTGTAATGAAGCTGCCATTACTTGTCGTTCATTAGAAGAAAAACAGACAGATCAACCTTTATCTCTGATTCTTTTCTCCTCATTTGACTCCTCCTCCTCCTGTGTGTGTGTGTGTGTGTGTGTGTGTGTGTGTGCGTGTGTGTGTGTGTGTGTGTGTACCTGGGGTGTGTGAACTCGTCCTGCAGCGTGACTTTCTCCACCAGATCTCCTCCGATGGATCTCACCAGCTCGTAAAAGTCATTCTCCGTGAAGCTCTCTCGCCCTGACTCGCTCTCTCTCTCCGGCAGCCAGAAGGAGATGTCGTTGTGAAGAGGAGGGTACTTACTGAGGAGCTACACACACACACACATGCACACGCCACGCACACGCACGCGCGCACACACACACACACACAAACACACACACACACACACAGCATGGGTCATGGAGGTTAGGGGAGAGTGGTGAGGCAATGCCCAGGAGAGGTGCACCGATCCTGGGCAGCAGATGAGCCGTGAGGCCCTGCTCCCTCTGGAGGCTTTACCAGTAAAACCAACAGACCTGCTGACGGAGGACAGACTCCCATCATCCATCCATCCATACCTCCATCCATACCTCCATCCATCCATCATCTATCCACCCATCCATCCATACCTCCATCCATACCTCCATCATCCATCCATACCTCCATCCATCCATCCATACCTCCATCCATCATCTATCCATCCATCCATCCATCCATACCTCCATCCATCCATCCATCATCCATCCATACCTCCATCCATCCATCATCTATCCATCCATCCATCCATACCTCCATCCATCCATCATCCATCCATCCATCCATACCTCCATCCATACCTCCATCCATCCATCATCTATCCATCCATCCATCCATACCTCCATCCATACCTCCATCCATACCTCCATCATCCAGCCATACCTCCATCCATCCATCCATCCATCCATACCTCCATCCATCCATCCATACCTCCATCCATCCATCCATCATCCATCCATACCTCCATCCATCCATCATCTATCCATCCATCCATCCATACCTCCATCCATCCATCATCTATCCATCCATCCATCCATACCTCCATCCATACCTCATCTATCCATCCATACCTCCATCATCCATCCATCATCCATCCATTTATCTATCATCCATCCATATCTCATCCATCCATACCTCTATCCATCCATCCATCATTCATCATCTATCTATCCATTTATCCATCCATCCATCCGTCCATACCTCCATCATCCATCCATCCATCCATCCATTTATCCATCATCCATCCCTCCATCCATCCCTCCATCATCCACCCATCCCTCCCTCCATCCTATCCTTATTTCCTTTATCCATACTTCCAATAACATTCCTTCCTTCCTCCTCTAATCACCTTTCACTCTTCCTTTTCTTCCTACCTCAAACTTCATCCTGTCCTTCCTGTTATCTGCTCTGAGCATGCTAACAGCTGCTTCAAAAGTTCTTCATTAGTGAAGAACGATGACACACACACACACACAGGAAGTGATTGTGAAGTCAGAGGTCACTGAGTGTAAATGTTCAGCAGAGACGAGAAGACCAGAATAACCAGACACACAAACACCAGGCCTAACAGAGGAGTGTGTGTGTGTGTGTGTGTNGTGTGTGTGTGTGTGTGTGTGTGTGTGTGTGTGTGTGTGTGTGTGTACCTGGAAGCAGACGGGCTGCTGGATGTCCTGCACTCTGAACTGTCTGAGGAAACGTTCGTCCTGACTCCAGAACAGCCGGATGTCCGGGATGCTGTACAGGATCATGGTCAGCCTCTCCAGACCCAGACCGAAGGCCCAGCCCAGCTTGTTTCCCGCTCCCGCTGCAACAAAACATGCAACACAACATGTGTTACACGCATGCTACATGCTAAGAAAGATGAATCTGAGCATCTGTCTGTTCTGTTCTGGATCAGGTTTTACTCCTGAGATTCAAACTGAGGTGACACGATGACGCAGACCAGCAGAGTCTAGCAGCTCAGCGGGATGCCAGGACAGAAACGTGTTTTATAACAAAACTCAGAGGAGGTCAGAGGTCGTCAGAGGAAAACCCCAGTGTCATTGGAATGTGTCTGCGTGTTTTTTCTCTGATAAACCGTTCGCAGGTTTCCCTCCAGGGTTAGGATCAGCTAAGATCCATGTCGAGTCATTTTTTACATGCTAATGAGGGGATAATTTAGCTTAAAGTTTGAATGTTTTAGGATATTGTTATTTATACTGGAAACATCGCAGCAGTTATTTCATCCTGAAGGTCAAAGGTCATGATGTGTTACTAAATCAAACTGTGTTTATCGCAAAAACTGAACACGTCTATTACTGACGGGGACAAGTGGTTCGTGCAATTCCACTTAGTGACAGATGGTGGCAGTAATGTGCCATACAGCTGATAAAGGAAGAGAAGAAGAAAAAGAAGAAGAAGAAGAAGAAGAAGAAGAAGAAGAAGAAGAAGAAGAAGAAGAAGAAGAAGAAGAAGAAGAAGGAATCTGCTTTGTCGAGGCAGGAAATGCTTCTCTGAAACAAACTTTCATCTTTAAAAAGACTCAGAAAATTCCTTCATTTTCTGGCTCCAGTCATCCTGTACGTTTAGTTTCTCATTTCAGAATAAAACTCTTCCTGCTCTGAGGCGGGTAGGGGCAAAGGGCAAATGCTGGGTGGAGTAAAGGATTATGGGTAATCCTGAGATTTGGATCAGGTTCAGGCAGGTCTCAGATGAGAGGAGAGCACTCTGGGCGCAAACTAATTGAGAGAAAACCAGGCTGCTGTGATGAATCAAACCTCCAGAAACACAGCGTGACCTCTGTGGGCCGTGATCCACAGTTTAAGAAATGCAGAAACAGAGAAAGGGGATTAAAAACAATAAAAACATTCAGCGAGTTGATGAGACATGAGGCGGTTTTACTTCATATTAGGAAGCGAATTTGGAAGCCTGATATAAGAAAGGCACTGTTTACTTAACGTTAATGATGCTAATGCTAACCTAGCATCTCTGTTTGATTTGCTAATCAAAGGTGGAGTTTAACGTTAATGATGCTAACCTAGCATCTCTGCTTGCTTTTCTAATCAAAGGTGGAGCTTAATTAACACTGACACTAACCTAACAGCTCTGCTTGATTTACTAATCAATGGTGGAGCTTAACATGAATGTAGCTAACCTAGCATCTCTGCTTCTCATAGGGCATCAAAGATGTGAAAACGCCCTTAATAACGGTAACTGAAATGCTCTGATAAATAGATGTCGTGGTTAGAGGTACAGCACGACATCACAAGCTCTAATTCCCACAATCTTCCTGCTGCTTGAAGCAGGGTGGGAATGTAAGCGAAGAAGAACCTGCTGAGGCTCCTCCTCCTCTGGATATTTCTGGGCAAAATAGTTCCTAATGTACAGCAAATACTCGAGTATAAACTGAGTTTTTATTACCAAATGTCACAAAGTAAATTGGGGGTCGGCTTACAGTGCTGTGAAAAAAGTATTTGCCCCCTTACAGATTTCTTCTGGTTTTGCTTTTTTGTCACGCTTACGTTTCAGATCATCAAACAAGTTTTAATATCAGACAAAGATAACCTGAGTAAATACAAAATGCAGTTTTTAAATGATGATTTCATTTATTAAGGGAAAAAAGCTATCCAAACCAACCTGGCCCTATGTGAAAAAGTAATTGACCCCTAAACCTAATAACTGGTTGTGCCACCCTTGGCAGCAACAACTGCAGTCAAGCGTTTGTGATAACTGGTAATGAGTTTTTCACATCGCTGTGGAGTAATTTTGGCCCACTCTTCTTTGCAGAATTGTTTTAATTCAGCCACAT